>JAQZBX010066447.1:0-16115 GCA_029593785.1 Cabassous unicinctus
CCTTCCCGCCAACCCCACGCCCGCCAATCAACAACCGTCACATCCCCCTTTGCCCTATAAAAGGTGTTGCATTTTCTGAATAAACAGACCTGCGCCATCAGCCTCGTCTCCGCGGTCGTCTCTCTTTGTGCCGCGTCCGTCCTCCACACCCGTCACCCCCCACTGGGGACCCCGCAGAGGCCCCCGATCTTCCCTCACTTTCCTTCCCAAAAAATTGTGAAAAAGTTCTGCCTTAACGAGGACCTTATAAGATTAAAAGCCTGGACTCTGGTATCAGACAGTCCTAGGTTTTATTCTCCACCTGATGGGCAAGTTACTTAACCTCTCCAAACCTCAGTTTCCCCCTCTTTAAAAAAAAAGGGGGTGGTGGTTCCAGTAGTATCGCAAGGGTTGTAAGGATTAAATAAAATAACATGGAAGTGTTACTTACACATACTAACCATGCTAGCTGTTATTTTGATTTTCACCTGTTTGGATTATTTTAAGAATACTACTAAATAAAATACCCCCATAACTTTGTAAAATGTAAATCACTAGGCATATGTAAAATAATTAACATTGTCATTATTTGCACATGAATATGATTGCCTAAAATTTATTTTGATCCTCTCCTTTCACTCTCTTGTTCTTTCTCTGGTGTGAGTACGGTATGCATGTGAATAGGTGTGTGTGTGTTTAGGGTTTTTTTTTTTTTAAGTTGCCTCTTCTCTCCCACATCCATCTTCCAGATCAAGACATGAAGATGGGGATATTCAAACATGCTGCTTTCCCCACTTCCACCTCCAGTTATAGGTGTAAAAAGCTGTAAAAAGCAGACAGCACTTTACCCAACCCACCAGCTAACCTGGAGATGAGAGTGTTTCCCTCTGTCATGCCACTTCAAATGGAAGAAAAGGGGGCATCCACCTCTACACTGATGATTTTCTTTTTCCCTTCACAGAGGTAGGAGACAGGAGATACTCACCATCCTCCTTTCCATTTTGGCCCATCACTGTCACCTTCTTGGTCACAAACTGGCAAAGGAGTGAGGAAATCTCTGCTATCCACTCACTTTTTACTGTACCCCTCTTGGGACACTTTTCCAAAGATCTCCCCCACTGTATGCATGCAGATCTTTCATCCAGCAACACACTGCTGCGACGGGGATTGGAGTGGGTGGGGGACGGTGAGATGTGTCTTCATCTGCATCATCTGTTTTTCAGGAAGCACAGGATGATGCTTGTGTGTCATTCTGCTGTCTGTAAAATATTCAATATAGGACAAGAAAAAACTAAGATGAAAGCACTTCAGCTAATTTAATTTTTTATTTTAAATTCATGCTGCTAATATTCCAATGATTATTTGTTTTTGCTCTCCATGGTCAAAGCAAATGACCCAAAGATATCCAGTCCTACCACAGTAACTCAGTTCTTGTTCATGAGATACTCTGAGGTGTGGGAGCTCAGAATAGTTTTTGTCATGTTATTCTTATTGACGTAGTTGGTCACCCCAATGGGGAAACTACTCACTGTACCAATAAACACCACTGACTTGAGCCTACCCACCACATACACTTCTTCCTTAGAAATATTTTCTTCTTAGACATGTGCTTCTTAGACATGTGCTATCTTCTTGCTTGTAGGCAGGGCCATTTCAATAGCTCAAAGCACAGCTTGGATCTTGCTTGTGTTTTTGTTGGTTACTGCAAAGCTGATGTTCCTCAATGTTATGGTCCTTGACCAGTGTGTATACATCTGGCAGCCCTTCACTATCCTGTGGCCATGAATCCTTGAGACTGCCTCTATATAACACTGACTTCCACATTCAGTAGTCTGGTCTATGCATGTGTGAACACTGGTAACATATTGTAATTGCACTTCTGCCTGTCCCATGTGGTCCAACAGTTCTTTGACATCCCTTTTCTGCTGAGGTTCACCTGCTCTGACAGCTTCATCAATGAGATTCTAATTATTTTATCTGCCATGGAGTTTGGTGTTGCCTGTTTTTCTTCATTGTCATGTCCCATATTAATATATATCTGACTGTGCTCAAGTTTTCAGGTGGAGAAGATAGAGCTGAAGCCCTTTCCACTTGTGTCCCCCACTTCATATGGTGACCATCTCCCTCAATAAAGGCTCATTTGTGTGACTCAGGCCTTCTGCAACCTCTCTGCAACCTCTGCCATATTTCAGGGCATGTTAATTACCCATTTTATAAAATAAAGATCCCACAATTCGCCTTGTGAATCTGGTCATATACAGTATGTGGAATAAGCAGATAAAGGAAGCCATAGAGAAAACAAAGAAGGAAAATTTCTTCAAGATGATAGAGTGCTCTTCAACTTTATCTCTATGTTGTTCAGTCTAATTCAAAATTACTTATTTTAATTTTTTAAAATTATTTTCTTGTGAAGATTTTGATGGAATTAATAAAATGATATCTCAAACTAAGATCCATGAATGACCAAATACAGAAAAAGAAAAAAGAAACTGAGAGGTCTGTTGTCATGAGTATGAAAAGCCCATTCCCATATAATTTATTTTATCAGCTTCTCTCTCTCAAGCATATACCTTCTCTAAATATTAAATGTATTTATTTGTCCACTTAAATTTGCTCCTTTTATTAATATAGACAAATATGGAAGAATTTTAATTTTTACTAGATAACTTCTGGTATTAAAAGAGAGGGAGATACTCATTAATTCACTAAGGATTTATTTCTGAGCATGTATGTAATAATAACTGGCTGGGATAACAAAATAGCAGTCAAAAAGACCCATGAATTTGAGCGGGCCTGTAATCGGTGGAAGGGTAGCCATACATCTTACGCTGCTTCTCTAATTGAAATGGAAAAGCTCTCCAAAAGAATTTTTAGCATAAAATTATTATTTAGAAAATGGAAATAAATAAAGTGCAGAAAATAACTTCAAAAAAAAAGTATTTTTCCCATTTGTTTAATCCCTTTCAGGAGTATAAAATGGGATTTAATTTTCTTAAATTCCACATATTAATAAGTGATGATACATAAAGACTTAAAGGAGGATAGTGCATGAATGCATGAGAGCATGCATTTAAAACTTGTTCTCACAAAATTTTCACTTCTTGTATATTTAGAATAACTCTTATCTTAAATTTTATAATGTTTTTTCAGATGTCATTCTAAATTATTCATAAGGCTCACATATTCCATAAAGTCACATATCTATGCAATATATAAATAGTTACTAACTGAATTGCCTTCAAATTTTTATTTGGAATATGTGAATTAAAGTACCACTACTCCCACTATTGTCGACCTTAAAAATATTATTTCCATTACTATTTGTACAGCTACTACCAAAAATATATTTTTATATCAGGGGATTGTTTTGATGGTAAGTTTATAATAATACATTTTATTTTAAACCCAAAGATAGAAATTGTATCACTTACTTCATCAAGAAAACATTATTTAAAGAGTTTGGCTTCTGGCCACAATTCTATGTAATATGTTTCATGTCCAACTATAGAAAATTTCAAGGGCTTTCCCCGTAGGCCTCATGGAGGAAAGCTGTCCCTATGAAAAATGTGGTGTAGTCAATGCAGTACTATCTCTGGTAAGAGTTGTAGTCAAGGACCCACCCTCTCCCAATTTCAAACCAGGCTTATACATTTTCCTACTTTCATTTCACTTATTTATTTGAAAACATATTTGCATAACTCCCTAAAAGGGAAAAAGTGTTTGTTAGAAAGGGGTGTAGATTGTTCGATATCCACTAGTTCCTTCCATTTGTGCATTCATGTCCCTTTGTCATGTGGCTTTACATCATCTCCCATCCAAAGGTATTCTTTTCTCTTCCTTGCATATGGGCTGGCCTTGTGATTCTTTTTGACCAATAGAATGTTTGAGAAAGAATGTAGTGCAAGTACTGGAGTGCAAATTCTAGTCCTTAAGAGGCCGTACAGCTTCCACATTCATTTTCCTAAAATAATATCTTGAAACTACCATGCTATGAAGAAGCCTGGCATACAAAAACATTGGTGGTACTGGTGGTGAGGTAATGTATGTGGCCCCTGTATGATGTTATGCGTGTTTATCTTGTAGGTTCACAAATTTTACTATGCACTCATTGTTGATGTATGTTCATGTTTGAATGATCTACTTCAATTAAAAAACAAAACAAAACACATGGAGGAAAAGAAAAACTCTTAGCCAACAGTAACTCTGAGTTACATGTGTGGGGCCATCTTGGACATTGCGGCACAGCCAGTCAACCCTTCAACTACAGTTTGTCATATTAAGTAAGCCCAGCAGAAACTTTGCCTATATACAGATTCATGCGGAACAACAAATTTTTGTTTTTTTAAGATTCTAAGTTTTGGCTTGGTTTATTAGGCAGTGTTACAGGTAATGAGAAACATTATGTACTTTAGTTTCTTTCACAAAACCCAGCACATTGCTTTTATGGTAGATTCCCTACAATTCAAACTAATATGCATATCTAAAATACACAGGGACAGCTCCTGACATATGAAAGTAACTATTTCACCATTCTTTTGAATTGTGGGCACTGTTAGGAATCCCAAAAATTATTTTCGGTAGAAATGTTTTGTGTCTTAAAAGTAACAGTGTATAGAAGTTGTCTTTCCAAAATTTTTATAGAAATAACAAGACTGAACATGACACCTCTAAATGAAACACTGAAAACGTACTTTATTAATTCTATCTTATCTGTTTATAAATAAGTAAATATCAGGGTTGTGCTTATAAATTGAAACCACCAAGAATGTAGCAATGTAACTTTTATCCTTGCAAGGTTTCTGAAGAAGTTATACACAAGGAGTACCCTAAGAAATGTACACCATTTATTAATATAAGGACTTTTCACATTCACAAACATTGTTTGATATCCTACACAATTAAATGGAAATTGATAATTTTTAAAGTTAAAAATTGATTTCATCCCTTTAACCTAAGGTTTAACTTAGCAGGTTTTATTTATCCCCCTTTGCCTTGAGGCCTCATACGTGAGACCTGGTTGTGTACACTATAATTGTGAGCTCTAATTTTGTCTCCTAACCATCTTGAGGATAAGGAAAGTTCACTATATTTTTCAGTGAATCCAAGTATATCATTTTAGTCTCTTGATGAATGAAGATATGGAAGGTCTAGCTAATGTCATAAGGTGGTAAAAGTAAACCAAAGTCACAGAAAAAAAAAAAAGGAAAATGGCCTTATTTGCAGGCAATATGTCTATATAGAAGATGCTAAATATACAAAAAAAATTTTTTATAACTAATAAGTTAGTTTAACATAGTTACAAGATCATATGTTAACAATAAATCAAGTGGAAATTGAATTTAAACCAATAGTAGTACCATTAAAAATAGCATCAGAAAATGAGCTACTTAGAGAAAAACCTACGTACAAATTTTGTTTGTGGTAAAGTAGAAACATTTATCAGAGAAATAAAAGTTCTAAATAGAAAGATTGTGTTTATGTAACAAAGACTCAATATTTTTGAGATGTCAGTTTTCCCCAAATGGACTCTTTCAAGTAATGCAGCCCCAAAGAAAATCCCAGCAGTCTTTTATTTATTTTTTTGCTGCCCACCTCTATGGTAACAATAATCATTATGCAGGCCTTTCTCCTTCTTTTCTGTATAATACAAAGTGTTTGTATTTTAAATTTTTAAAACGTATTTATTTTTTTATTTGAGTTGTTGTAGGTTTACAGAAAAACCATGCAGGGTTCCCATATACCCTGCCTCATTACGAACAATGTGCATTAATGTGGTTTCTTTGTTACAGTTAATGAAAGAATATTAGTATAACTTTACTATTCCCAACAGTCTTTTTTGTTGCATAGTTTTCCAAGCTAATTCTAAAATTTACATGGAATCTCAAAGGGCAGAGAATAGCCAAAAGAAAACAAATTTGACAAAGTACAAACACTAGTGTATACAAGCTATCTGATGTTAAGGTTTACTGTTGTTCTACAAAAATCAAGTTACATATATTTATATCAAATATGACAAACTCCATCCACAAATAGACCCTGCTTATATGATCAATTAATTTTGGAAAAAAGTTATTAAGGTAATTCAATGGAGAGAATGTTACTTTTGATATATGGTGCCAGAACAGTTGGATATACTTATTAATACAAATGCAATCCCTACATTGCAACATACACAAAAGTTAACTGAAAATTTACTATAGTTAATAGAAGAAACTATAAAAGAAAATTTTATGACCTTGCTTCATAAAAGATTTCTTAGATAAGACAAAAAAACAGAAATGATAAAAAATAAATAAATTCAATTTTGAAAAAAAGTTTTTAAAATTTCAATAGTTAGAAGACAAACTATCCAATAAAACATGGGCAAAATATTCAAACCTACACTTATTAAAGAAAGAGATATAGCTGAAAAATATGTAAATAAAACAGTATTCAACATCAATAACCACTAGGGAAATGCTAAAGTCAATAATACAAATCATCACATACCTACTAGAATGGAAAATTTTTAAAAAATATCAATAATATAAAACACTGGCTAATAATAAGCAAGTGAAGCCCTCAATCATCGCTGAAGATGCACAATTGCAGTCACTTTGGAAAATAATTTGGTAGCTTCTTAAACAGTTCAAGATACATTCACCATGTGATCCAGCAGCCATGCACCTAGGTATTTTTCCCATAAAAATGAAAGTATATGTTCATGAAAAAAAGTACATGTTCAAACAAAGAGCTGTATTTGAATATATGTAACAATTTAAACATTAAGGCACAACTGGGGAGAGCTTAGTGTTCATCAACAGATGAATGCACAAACAAACTTTAGTACATCCATTTAATGAAAAACTATACATTAATACGTGTGAATCTCAAAAAGTTTCATGCTGCATGTTTCCTTTTAGATGACATTCTAGAAAAAGTAAAATTATTGAATTAGAAATCATATTAATGGTTAACAGAAGGGAAGGGTTGAACTGGAAAGGATAGTCATGGAAATTCTTATATGTTGATTATTATAATGGTGACATCTGTAAATGTATATTAAAATGTACCAAATTTAAAACTGAACTTTATTGTAGATATATTCCAAAATTTTAAAAATCATTAAAAATTGGCATATCTTATTGGGTTTTCTTGAAAAAAACTTAGATTAAGAAATTCAGTGTTAGTCCCATAATTTGCAAGCATGAACAATCATTCAAAAATAACAATAATATATTTGAGGTTACATAAGAAATTTAATCATATTTTAATTTGATTGATAAATAGCAATATTTTCAATTTCAGAGAAAAAATTGGTCAAACCTAAATTACTAAAGGATAGCAAAGATTCCCCCTCTTCCACCAAGCAATGTCTTCTGCAGTTAATCAAAGATATTGAAAAAGAAAATTATGCATCTTTTAACATGGAAAACAGTTTTAATTTCTCAAATTCTAGAAGGATAGCAAGATCATCTATTTCTTTCTTTAATTTTATTTCACATATATGCATCTAACTTATTTTCAAGGAATTAAAATGAATTTGGTAATTACATAATTATCTATTCTAAATTTTATTGCATAGGGATCAAATAACATGGCTAGAAAATTATCTTTTCTATTGATTTATTAATATTTTCTTGAGTCTATTTTTAATATTTATACAAATTTGTTGATTATATGTAACATCTATAACTCTATATTGAAAAAAGAACTAATAGTCAACTTATTGATATTTAACATTTGATACAATCCACTTGAATTAATCAGTTCATTTTAAAATTCACATTTGATGTCCCCACTGATTTTGAAAATTTTAATGGAAAGAGCAATGTTTTAGGCAAAAATAATCATTATATCTGTGTGATTTCCCTGATTCACAATGAGGGAAGTTTTGAGGAGGCAGTTGCAATGAGAATCCCAAGAAAGACTTTAACCTTATGTGTACACTTATAAACATTTCTTATACATCATTTTAAATCAACTACTGTGATAATAGGCAATTAAGTATATCAAATTATTTCATTAATTCATTTCAGTAATTTTAATCAATTGTAGTAGTAACATTTATAGTTAAATGAATAAAAAATATGTGTGTATGTATCATTAACTTGATATGAAAGCATTAAAAATATCTGAAATTCATCTTATGTTTTCCTGCAGAAACATTTGCATTATTTTTTTTTAAGTGTTCCCTTAATCTCTCTGTTTCTAAGACTGTAGATAATAGGATTTATAAGGGGAGGAACTATGGTATAGAAAACAGAGAAACCCTGTCCAGAAATGTGTCTGATACAGAACATGGCATTAAATATACATATATGGCTGAGGTGAGGAAGACAAATACCATGATGATGTGAGGAACACAGGTGGAAAAGGCCTCTCCTCGCTCTCTACTGGTTGGAAACTTGAGCACAGTAGAAAAGATGCGGATATAAGATATGACAATGAAAAAGAAAACAAACAACAAAAAAAGAAAATGAAAATAAACCAAAAATGAAAAGAGTTCATTGTTGAATGTGTCAGAGCAAGAGAGCCTCAGCAAAAAAGGGATGTCACAGAAGAATTGAGGGACAACATTGGACTGACAGAAGAACAACTGGAAAGTGTTACCAGTGTGAACACCTGCATAGACCAAACCACAGAGAAGAGTGGCCAGTGTCATCCATACACAGAATTGGTGGTTCATGATGTTAAAGAAGTGGAGGGGTTGGCAGATTGCCACATAGTGCTCCTGAGTCATGATGGTGAGTAATAACATTTCCACATAGGCACAATAAAGGACTAAGAAGATTTGAGTTGCACACCCAGCCACTGAAATGGCCCTATTGTCAGTGAGAGTTCACACAAGCATTGGGGACAGTGACAGAAATGAAGCACATGTCTAAGATGGAGAGAATCCTGAGGAAAAAGTATATGGGTGTGTGAAGTTTCTGGTCAGTGTGGTGGCAGTAATGATGAGAAGATTCCCTAACAAAGTGGCCAAGTACATCAGTAGGAATAACATGGAGTGCAGGAACTTTAGCTTTGACTTTTCAGCAAAGCCCGTGAGAAGAAACTCAGTCACCATGGTGGAATTGGCCATTTCCTGGAATTACTTATATACCTGCAAAGGAAATAAGGTAAAATTTGGAAGCCTAAAATTAGTTAATACATTTACCTTAATTATTGTACTTAATATTTTTAATTACATTGCTCCTTTTATGCTAAAACTAATCCTACTATTGTGGGGGAAAGTTATCAGCATGTTGAATATGGTACTCTTGGATCAAATTGCTTGTTAAAAGTGGCACTTTTCCTCTTCACACATAGTATCATCTTATTCCATCATGATTTATTAGGTTCACTCACCCTCAAATTATACCTTAATACTAGATAGAATTCCAAGTACAGAGGCATGAGAAGAACAAACAGTCCTTTCCACAAAAAACATGTATAACAATGGACAATTTTAGCAGTCTGGGAATTGATCATAGATAGCCAACAATGTGGAAAAATTTTTTCTCAAAAGGTATGAGATCTTCAGTAATGAACAATGAAGCAGTGGGACTACTTTCTTTTCATGCAGCCATTTCTGTAGAAAACTCTAGTTCTCTGAGGGTGGTGACATTTTTTAAAACAGAGGTGAAATTGTATAGATTTGTGAGCTAAAATTTATGAACTCAGTAGTTAGCTAATGAGGAAAATATGCAACTTTTTTTGGCTATTAGGGCAAAGAGAAAACCACCAGAAAATTTAACAGGGAGATGCAAGAATTGAGAGAACCATACAAAGTTCAGGTAAACTTTCTGCACAAACCTGGTTGCCTAGTCAGTGAACCTCATGCATAGGCAGACCTGAGGATACTCAGAAAATGAAGGCCAGGGAAGAGTTTGGAATTGGCTGAAGTTTGGATGTGCCTCAAGTATTAGCTTTCTATTGGTGCATAAAATATTATCACAAATGTATCAACTTAAAATAATGCATATTTATTATATCACAATGCCTGTGGTTCAGGGAGCCTTGTCGCTGCTTAGATAGGTTCTCTTTTCAGGGTCCCACAAGGTACTATCTGGGTGTCACTTGGGCTGTTTTCTTATTTGGAGGCTATATTAAAAAAGAAAGTGCTTCAAAGCTCACTCAGGTCTCTGAAAAAAATCATTTGTTTGTGATTGTAGAACTGAAGACCCAGACTTCATGCTGGCTCAAAACTTCCTTCCACTCCTAGAAGCTGCCTACAATTCCTCTCTATGTGGACTTCAAAGTAGTCTCTTAATCAAGCCAGCAGGGAGAGTCTCTAGAGAAAAAAAATTATCAAGGCAGAAGTTTATATACAGTAACATAATCATGGGAGTGACATCAATCCATATTCAAGCGGTTAGAATCAAATTATAGGCACTGTCTATATTCAAAACAAGGGTGATACAAGAAGATTATGAACACCAGGAGACAAGGATCATGGGTAGGTGGGTAAGAGTTCAGACACACTTGAAACTTACCACTTATACAATGGTGGATCAGCATAAAGTAGAAAGCTTTGCCTTGAGATATTTGCACTACAGCCTCTGCCCATATGATTGGCTGACCTCCAATTTATGCAATACAGAGGGGGATCCAAAAATCAGGTAGAAAATAAAAATAAGAATAAGAAAATATTGAGCAGTGCTATGAATGGCTATAAATCACAGGAGATGCAGACAACTGCAGTTGGGTCCAGAAAAGTAACCAAAAAATATTAAGGAAAATAAATCAGGATTCAGAATAACTACAATAAATATATCAAATGTCCAGTTTTCAACTCAAAATTATGAGATAGGCATAGAAACCAGAAAGTGTTTTCCATACTCAGGAGTAAAAGCTGGGAATAGAAATTGATTTTTAATGGATAGAGATGTTGGATTTAGAAAATACTTCAAAATATCTATTATAAATATGATTAAATAATTAAAGAAAACTATAATCAAATAATTAATGAAAAATATAACAATAACCCAAAAAGAGAATTTTACTAGAGAAATGAAGTCAATAATAAGTGAAAATTCTACAAGTGAACAATATTGAAATAAAAATATAACGAAGTTCTCAAGAGCAGATTTTACATGGCATAAGTATTGAAAGATTTAGGAAGACTCTTATAGAATATAAACAAATATCTAGACTCTAAATGGATCAATAAAATATAAAGACAGATCAATAACCATTTTCTAATTGGAAGAAGAGAGAGTAACAGATTGGGGAAATGGAACAGTGTCTCAAGATATGTGGGACCATTTAAATGCCTCAATATGTGCATATTTGGAGTATTAGAAGGAAATAAAAGGGAGAAAACAGAACAGGGCAGAAAAATATAATTGAAAAAGTAATAACGAACATTTTCTAAGTTGGGTGAAATGAGAAAATAACTTACATCCATAGAAAAGATTGAAGCAAAGCAGAATTTGCAAATATGTATTTAAATTTCAATAATAGTATATATTTTATATAAACACATATGCATTTATTTTTTATCTTAATTTCTTTCAAAAGCGTAATATTATTTATTATATTAAAAAGCATAAAGGAGTGAGGAGAAAATGGAGCTTTAATGAAGTAAAATTGTTATATCTCATGAGAAAGGTTAGTATAAATTTTAAATAAATTGTGATTACTTGAAGGTGTATATTGTTATATCTAGGAGCCTGTTAAGAAAACTCAAAAAGTGTAGCTAAAAAATACAGGACGTAAACAGAAAAATATAATATTGTTTAATGAAAAAGGAGGCAGTAAAGGTGGAACAGAGGAACATAATATGAGGCATATTGAAGTAAAAAAGCAAAGCTCTAGAAGCAAATTAGACCATATGAATAAGTACATTAAACATCAATGAACTATACATTTAAAACAAAAGGCAGAGATTGCCAGAACTGATTGGCAGAACTGGTATATTGCTGTTTATAAGAGAGAAATGTATCTTCTCAGAACTATTAAGTAGAAAGAAATGTTATGATAAAACACATTCCATGCAAACAATAACCAAAAAAGTGCAGAGTGACTATATCAATAATATTAGAAATAGAGTTTAGGAAAATAACAAGTAAGAGATATGGGAAGATATTTCATAATGATAAAAAGGCTAATATATCAGAAATATATACTAATTGTATATGTTAATGCACCTAATAACAGAAATCCAAATTACCTGAGACAAAAATAGCATAACTGAAAAAATAGGCTTTACAATTTTGAAGACTTCATTATTCATAACTTTTTAATGAGAGATGTATGAGTTAGAAATTGAATAAGGTTCTGGAAGATTTGAAAAACATTATCAACCAATGTGGCTTAAGAGACAGAAAACACTCACTCAATACAGCAGAATACATTATTTCCCAGTACACATGCAACATTCTCAATGATAATCCATATGCAAGGTCACAAAACAAGTCTCAGTAAGTGTCAAATCATTGGTAACATAAAATGTGTTCAAAAACTGCAATAGAATTAAAGTATATAGCTAAAAAAAAAAAAACCCCAGCAAATTGCCAAATATTTCGAAAATAATCCTTTCAGTTTTGTATAACCTATGAATCTAAGAATAAAACAAAAGGCAATATTATAAAATGCCTTACGTGGAATAAAGTGTGACAATACACAAGTTACAAAATCAGGAATGAAAACAGAGGCATAACTACAACTTCTAGGGAAATTAAGAGGATTATGATGGAATAACATAAAAATTTTAACCAATAAAATAAACAACTTAGACAAAATACAAAATTAAATTATAAAAATTATTCAAAAGAAATCAAAATTTTAAATACACATAAAACAATAAAGAAATTGAAGCAATTAAAAAATCTTTCCACAAACACATTTTACATTTTGTTGTTTACAATAAAACATTTGAGGAATAAATAGTACCAATCCTGCACCAACAATTTCAGAAATAAATAATGAAAGATTTCTTCCAAATGGTATCACTTGTTGACATAATGCAAATATCCTTAAGAAAATAATAGCTAACTGAATCCAACAACTTATAAAAATATTATACACAATGAACCACTAAGTTTTATAGCAGGACTAAAAATTACTCTAATAAGTGGAAATCAGTTAAAGCAATATCCCAAATTAATGCATTAGAGGACAAACCTCACGCAGTAATCACAAATGAGGCATGGGAAGCATTTTAAAAAACCCTCATATGTATTCATGGTAAAATAAAAAAAAAAAACTCCCAGCAAACTAGGAATAGAAGGTTACTCCTTCAAATGTATGAAAGACAACCACAAAAGATTCTAGTTAACTTCACACAATGGTGAAAGGTTGTACAATTTTACTTAAAATCAGAAGTAAGGCAAGGATACTCATTCATACCAATATTAGTTAACATTTACTGGTGTCTCTAGCTGCTGCAATTCCAAGAAAAATAAACTACTGAATACAGATTGGGAAAAGAGAATTGAAAAGAGCTCTATTCATAGATGACATAATCTTAAATGCAGAAAAAAAAAAATTATCAGGGTCACAATATACAAAATCAATATGCAAAAGTTAGTTTCTTTTTATTATAATAGCAATGTATAATCCAAAAATTACATTGAAAGCACAATCCATTCCTAATAGGACCAAAAAAAAAATTAAAGTAGAACTAAATTTAATAAAAGTGTGCACGACTTGTACATGAAAATATAAAATTTTGCTGAAAAATTAAAGACAATCTAAATAAATAGAAAGATGCATTCAGGAATTAGAAGACAGTATTAATAGGATGACAATTCTCCCCAATTTACACTATAGATTTGATCTAAACTCTACATATGTACAAGTCAGGTTGTCTTATTTTTTGCAGATATTGGCAAATTGATTATTCTAAAAAGTATTTGGAAAAGCCAAGGACCTAGAATTGAAAAAAAAATGACCAGGAAGGAAAAACTTTGAATGCTTAAGTAAATGCCTAAGGGCTTTACTATAAAGCTGCAGTACTCAAGATAAAGTAGTATTAGAAGAGAATAGACAGTCC
The DNA here is from genome assembly GCA_029593785.1 of Cabassous unicinctus. Lineage (NCBI taxonomy): Eukaryota > Metazoa > Chordata > Mammalia > Cingulata > Chlamyphoridae > Cabassous > Cabassous unicinctus. Next base: position 13,940 of record JAQZBX010066447.1, read on the forward strand.
AGAAATGAAAACTTACATTTATGATCAATTTACTTTTTATGAAGGGGGAGAGATAATTCAATGAGAGACAAAAAATGGACTTTTCAATATATGTTGCTAGAACAACCGGATATCCAGATTCAAAAACAAAATAACCAAAAAACTAATACAATTTAGAGCTTACCTCATAGCTTACACAAAAACTAACTGAAAATTTATCTTAGAGATAGCACTTTAATAAGGAATCTTTGGAGAAAATTTTTTTGATCTTTGTTAGACAAAACTTCTTATTTATGACCTAAACAACATGATTCATACAAGAAAAATTGGACTTCATTAAAATGAAAACTTTTCTTATTCAATCAACAAAATTAAGAAAATTAAAAGATGATTCATAGACTGTAATATTTACAAATTACATATCTGAAAGAGAACTTGTAGCCATAATATATAAATAATTATTATTACTCAATAATATGAAAATTTAAAAATCCAGTTAAACATGGGCAAATGATATGATTAGATATTTTAACAGAAAATTTCAATTGGGTAATAAACACATAAAAATTGTTCAACATCTTTAGCTGCTAGGGAAATAAAGATATGCCACCCCCCCACACCCTGAAATTTCACTTCACATCCACTAGAATGGGTTTAAAGTCAGATAATAAGAAATGTCATTGAGGATGTGAAGATAGGGGAACCTTCAAATATTTCTGGTATGAATAGAAAGTTTTGCAGGAACTTTGAAAATCAGGTTGTTAGTTTCTCATACAGTTAAACTTCTATTTACTATTTATCCCATAAAGTCTTCTAGTAACCTACCCTAGAAAAAGAAAATGTATATTCCACTCAAATATATCCATGTAAATATTCAGAGCAGCATTATTCACAACAGCAAAAGGGTGGAAAATATTCAAATGCCCATCAATTGATGAATGGACAAACAATGTAGTATGTCCATACAATGAAATATTTGAAAATAAGAAGAATGAAGTATTGAAATATATTATAACATGAATGAACCTGAAAAAGTTTATGCTAAATTAAAGAAGCCAGACCTATAAAAGGTATGTATTATATGAGTACATGAAAATGGAATTTATAGAAATGTCAAAACTATAAAGACTAAAAACAGATCAGTTATTTACTTTCATTGGAGTTGAATTGGGGATTAACTACATTTGGGCATGAGGGAACTTTTTGGGAGCTAGAAGTACCTTGAAACTGGAGTTAGTATTGGTTACATCACTATAAATTTACTAAAATTTATTGAACTGTAACTTAAAATATGTGTGAATTTTATAGGGTGCAAATTATACCTCAATAATGCATTACAACAATCCCTGGTGATATAATATTTAATCTACCAATTCTAAACCCTCAAGTACATAACTTGCACTAATTTCTAAAGTTACTTATCCCATGTAAAAATATAGAACATTAGTATGTTTTTATCATCTCCTATACATGTTGACTCCATGTTGATTTTGTGTACTTTTAATAGTAAATTTCTACATATTCAGAAAACAATAATTCTTTCTTTCAAATAAGTGATTTACTACTGATGTTCTTTTAGAAGCTAATTCTTTACCCATAATGTGATTCAAAGGGAATGATATAGTAGAATACTATAGACATATTGTGATTTTAGCAATGGAAGAAATTACAACATTGATGTGGAGCCAGTGGCCACTGGAGTTCTCGAGGCATGGAGAGGGAAAAGCAGTTGTAATACGAGGGATTTTTCTGGACTTGGGAATCATCCTGAGTGACATTGCAATGACAGATATAAGCCATTTTATATCATCACATAACATGCAGAACTGTGTAGGAGATGAGTGTAGACTACAATGAGAACTATGGTCCATGCTTAATGGTAAAGCCCCAGGATGTATTTATCAATTACAATGAATGTACCACACTAATGAAGGATGTTTATGTGGGAGGGTGAGGGAGATGTGGGGAGTGGGGCATGTGGGAATCCCTGTATCTTTTGTGTAACAGTCCATTTATGTAATCTAAGTATCTTTTAGAAAAAAATAATAATAAAAAGGAATGTTATAGTTTCTCAACCTCCATAAATCAATTAATTGTATTTAGGTCCTAAAAATGTTATTGCATATTCACCTTCCTTGTATGAATTAAGATCTTGCTCTGTGCCAGGGGTTGCACTCAATACTGTTCATATTTTCTT
>JAQZBX010066448.1:0-16113 GCA_029593785.1 Cabassous unicinctus
AATTCTTCCATTGCCTGAATCACAATATGTCTACAACAGAACACCACCAAGTCCACTCTAGTCCACAGCTCCTCCCCCCATCATGAGGGGACTTGGAAGGTGATGTCCACTCCACCTCCAAGTGAGAGAGGGCTTATATTCCATGGATATAGTGGATAGGATTATCATACACTTACTTCTTGAGCTTTGTAAGCACTACAAGTGAAATCCTACCTGCCTGGACCCAGTAGAAAGTTAATCCCATCTTTAAAAGGGCAGCCATTTGTCACTCCAAATTACAGAGCAATTTGTTTCCTGGATAATTTACTCAAAGGATAAGCCAGCTTTTTACTTGATTAGCAACAGGTTTGGGTTTTCCCAGGTGAGTGTTAGTCTTGGAGAGTCTGTAAAGATCTGTGGAACATGGCTTACTGTATTGAAAAAAATCCATAAAGAAAAGTAAGTGATTGCATATGGCTTTGATGGGAGTTTCCTTGACCTTTGGTTCATAGACAGGAATCAGCTAAGGCCTAAGCTATAGGAATTCCACAAAGATTCATGGTTTGGAAAGAAATATGGAAACTTCCCTGTAATGTTATTTTAGAAGCTGGTAAAAAAAATTCTAACTGGTTAAATTGTTACTGATCTGGGGCTACTTTTGAATGACATAAATGTCATTAACATTTACCCAGATAAAGATGGGAAAGATAATCATTCTTTTTATATTGAAATAATACTGTTTATTTTAATAGATGGTTAAATTAGGAATAATGCAACAATAAAACTAGTCCTTCTGGGTAATTACTGACAGATTGAATGACATAGAGCCAGAGTCAGCAAATTACAACTTGCAGTCCAAACCCAGCCTGGCATCTGTTTCAGTAAATAAAGTTTTATTGGAACAGAGTTAATTCATTTGTACAAACTATGACTCTCTCATGCTATAATGGTAGAGTTAAGTAGTTCTGACAGAGACCAGTTGCACTGCAAAGCCTAAAATATATCCTATCTGGTCCTTTACAGAAAACATTTGCCCACCCTGGACATAGATCACATTCTAGAAATCTGAAGTTATGATTTTTATCTGGGTTACACACACACAACTATCCCTTACAAGTCACCTCATTCATCTTGCAAATTGTTTATCCTGAAGGTACTATGATGTGACCATGCTCAAACTAGACAGTCTGTTGAAACTTTTACTTTGGCTGAGGTAAGCATGGGGTCAAATCTGCTCTAAAATGACTTTGTCCCTGCTGTGTGTGGTACACATGCAAAACTATCATCCCCCACATGTGCATGTGTGGGGCAGACAAAAAATGATGGTGTCTCCCTGGGGAGAGTGCAGGCACATCCTTGATTCAGGTCTGTGGTCAAACCAGGCCACCAATCTAGTCAGGCTCCTCAGTCCTCACAAGTGGATGTCAGACTGTTCTCAAGTTCATTGTCTCACAACATAGAGTAGCTGTACTGCTGAGTATGCCTCCAGTTTGCTACTACACAATATTGATCAAGAGTTTGGTTGAAAGAAACAATACCCAGGGAGAACTGTATGAAGGAAGTATAGATCATTTACCCATCTTGCTATTTGAAACCATATCTGGACCCAGTTAAATTAGCAGAGAGCAGGATGCTCAGACCACATGGCAATGGCCCTGCCATTTGCTTTATTGACAATCACTCATTCTATTGAAGGTTGTTCTATAAAGCAACCCTATGAAACTCATCATGTAGTACAGGCTTGTTCTTACATCACAGTATACTCTTTGAGAGAACCCCTGGGAGGAAGAAGCCTGGTCCACATACCTCTCTTGCAAAGTTTTTTTCTTTTGGGTCTTATTCAAATGTTTACTTCTTTTTAGGTCTTATGCAACTGAAATTTCCATTTCACTAACTGGCTGATAAAATGGCCAGATCCATAAATGCAAGCAAGTCAGTTTGGGAGCCATGCACTTTAGCCTGATTCTGGCCTTTATTTGGTCCCCTCCCCACTCCACCCATGTTTTACGTTCTCCTTTTTCCTCCTTTAAAGTTCTTTTTTTGACTTTGTTTGGTTCTTTTAATTCCTTTCTGAAACAAGGAGAAAGATATATGAACAACAGCAAAAATCAAATCAAAACAAAGCCAAACATAAAGAAAAAGTCCCAGTGGCCTTCCATTTGTTAGACATGAGAGAATCCTGCCTTTGTCATCCAGAGTTTTGGAAGGTGTAGTCATTACTTCTTAAGACAACAAATCTAAAAAGGATATAGGCAAATCATCTCTAACCTCTTTTCTTTTAATATGGAGGGTGTCTTATTGTTTTTAAACTTCAGATGACAAAAGTAATTGATGTTGAAAAACATTCAGAAATTACAGGAATATAGAAGTTGAAAAAAAAAAGAAAGAAAACCACCTCTAATCCCACTACCCAGAGAATCTTAAAACCTGTTACTCATTTGTTATCAATGAGCTCAGCCAGCCTCTTCCAGGACACTTTCTTTAATAATTCTGGCCCATATTAATCAATAGATGAAAAACAAACCAACCTGTCTTTCTAGAAAAATTATTTTGTCTTACTTTGCCACAAGTTGCTATCTTATGATTTTAATTGTTGCCATTTCATAACTGAAAAAGGTACAGTCCAGTCCCTTTCTCCATAGTTTTGGGACACAGTTATCAGATGGCAGAAGTGTGACCTTGTCATATGATTCAAGCTGAGATATATTTTTTTCCCAAAGAATTAAGATTGAAGCTTTTTATTCCTTTCTACCCAGTCAGCAACTGCATGAAGAATAAAGCAGGAAAACATTCTACATAAGCATCAAAGCAGACTTTTTGTGGGTAGAAACACAAAAATTAAGACTATCATAATTACTTAGAGTTGGCCTAACTCTTAGTAAGTGGCCAAATTGCCCTAACCATCCCTAACTACTCCTTTGACTTCCACTCAATCTTGGGCAAATGCTCCTTTCCCTTGTCTCAGGCTTATCTATCTCTTTGGCTCAAAAGAGAGACAACTGCCTGCTTCTGCAATATTTCAGCATTTTTACTCATCTTCATTTTTCAGAGTTTTGTCAAATTCCCTTTGCAGACTCTAATCCTCCCACAGACAACAGGAGGCATAAGTTGCTAGAAATGAAAATAGTGACACTGCAGCCTTATGCAGTAGCAGCAAATCCAGTCTGAGCAAACAGGATGCTTTTCTGCCTTTTATTTCTATTGAGAAGGAGTCCTCTACAACTTCTCTGCTCAGCTCTAAACATGCCTATACACAGAGCCCTTGCTCTTTAACAAGATTTCTTGGCTGTTCCTAGAAAATGTACCATCAGGTTATTTTTCAGAAGCTCAGAGACTCACTGCATCAATATCTGGGATGAAACCAGTGAAAACATCTGCCCAGAAACCATGTTTAAACTTTAAAACATTCTCTTTAAGCAAGAGATACAGATTGTTTTGGGAAATGGCTCTGAAAACAGTACAACTGAGTCAGTCTGTGATCTCAAGACATGTCTGGGAACTTGATTACACAAAGCAGCTTCTGGAAGCCTATGTGCAAAGTATTGCATGCAAGTCAGTATAAAGAAGTTCTTGTTGAAAATACTTAATTAGAAAGGGGAGAAAGACCACAGTTTGAATAATATGAAATATGTCATCTTCTAATGAAACAGACCCTGGCTGTGATTTGGTACTTGTTTTTAATACTCAGTGTAAAAATTATACATAGATCCTTAAGTAGGGAGTTCCCTTTCACTCCTCTCTTCTGTCCCTCCAAAGTGAGGGAACACGTTATAGGAGAAGAGCTAAAGTCTTAGTAAGTAATTTATACCTACTCTCTGCAAGGCAGGCCCTGCAAGAAAAATTCCCTAATATTTTATAACCAGAACTCTAAAATGAGCTGCAGATGTTTTTGAAGTGATGTTGATCTGAAGCCTCAAGACCCAAGAGGGCTTTCATGAAGCTAAAAATTAGGATAAATTGACATTAGTAAAGGGTTTGTGAAAAAATATACCAAATACATACTCCTTGTAATAAAACTCTTTAAGTGAAAAATAAATATCTAATTATTGCCATCAGAAACTTGCTTTAAGGAACAATATAATCCACTGGTTACTATTGCTTGAGATCAGCTGTTCTCATAAAGAATCAAATTATTGTTAATAAACAAAAATGGGTGAAAATTCAGGATTATAGATTTCTTCAACATGAGCATAAAAGTCTGTCTGAATCAGACCAAAGCTTTAAATCCAAGGCATCAGGTTCTGTGATGACACCATACCCCAACCTGTCAGACAAGTGAGGTGTGTCCCAGAAAGACACTATCAGAGGGTCTCAGGAAATGCAGTGGTGAACCAGACATGGCTTCTGTACTCATAGAGTTCAGAATTTATTGGAAGCAATGGGCAATAATAAGTTAACAGACAAACATAAATATTTGCTAGTGAGAAGGGCTAAGAAGATAACAGACAAAAGGGATCAAGGGAGATGTCTCTGAGGAGATGACATTTTTGCAGAGTTTTTTTTTAGATTTTAGGGCCAGGGATTGAACCTGGGACCTCATATGTGGGAGGCCATCACTCAACCACTTGTGCCTCAGCTGCTGGCTGCAGAGATTTTTAAAATGAGAAGGGGCCAGCCATGCAAATGGGGTCAGGTATACAGGAGAGGGGAATTTGTGTGTGTGTATGTGTGTGTGTGTGTGTGTGTGTGTGTGTGCGCACGCGCGCAAAGGCTCTGGGGTAGGAAAAAGCTAAGCTAAACATATGCATAGTTGAGAAACCAAAAGGACTTGTGTGGCTAGAGCATAGTGGATGAGGGCAAGGAGCATAGAGATTTGAGATAAGGTTGAAGAAGAATTACCCAGGACCTTGCACCAGTTAGGAGGCTACTGCAATAGCCTAGGTGAGAAACAACAGTGATATGAAGTTGAGATATAGTGGGGAGGTAGAGAAGCAGAGAGACCTAAGACATTTAGGAAGCAGAACCATCTGATTTGGCTACTGTGTTATGGATGGAGAATGAAGATATTAAAGAAATGAGTGATGCTCTTCAGATTTGAGCAACTCAACCTTTATTGAGATGGGGAAGAATATTGGATGCACAATTTTTGCAGGAAAGTTAAGGGTTCCATTTTGAATGCATTAAGTGTGATATGGCTCTGTTACATCTAAATGGTGATGGCAAGTAGGCAGTTGAGTTTATGAGTATGGGGTTCAGAGAAAAGGTTTGGGCTGGAGATGTCACTTTGAGAGTCATCAGCATATAGACTGTGTTTTAAACTATAAGACTTGGTGAGTTCCCCTAGAAAAGGAGAAGTGTAGACACAGAGAGGAGAGAGAAGATCTAGGAGATACCTGAGAAACTCCTTTAACCTAATATCTGACACCTTGGGCCATAGAATGAGAGAGGGGTGCCAGTTGGAGGAAAAATGGGACAGTATGATTGTCATGGAAACCAAGAGAGCAAGAGCATTTTTAAGAAGAGAGGTGAATGTTTCAGATAGGTTAAGCAAGTTGAGGAAGGGAAGGTGTTTACTGAATTTGGCAACATACACATCAAGATGACCTTGGCTGGTGTGAGATTGGTGGCATGGAGGAAGCAGAATCAAGGATGGTGGTAGATTGAGAAACAAATGGGAGGTGAGGGTGGGGAGTGCAGGTGTAGATGGACCTTCTGAGAGAAATCATGTGGGTAAGAGCTGAAAGAGGATGTGAAGTTAAGGGAGAGGGTTTGCTCTCACTTTTTTGTTTCCCAGTAGCATGGGAAACATGTTTGCATGCTATAGGCAGTGATTCTGTGGAGAAGAGGAGTCAAATGATGAGAAGAGAGAGGGACAACTCAAGGAGTGAGAAGAAAAAGAAGTCAGGCCCTGAAATAACCTGTGGAGAGGCTAGGCTTGGACAAGGGGACACACTTCTTCTCTTAAAGAGAAGAGAAGAGTGTGTGTTCAGATCAGCTAGCTTAATAGATTTGGCAGTGGGAAGATAAGGCATTTCCTTAAAGTAGCTTCAATGTTTTCTGATGCATTAGGCAAATTCATCAGCTTAAGGTTGAAAAGAGAAAGGATGGTAGGAGGTTTAGAGGAATGAGAAGGTATGAAACAATCATCTTAAAAGAATGTTTTTCCATCTTGACTGCATAGTAGAATCACCTGAAAATTAAAAAAAAAAATTCTGATACTTGGTGCTTACTGTTCACCCACATACTATTCTGATTTATAGGTCTGGAGTGGGTCCTGGGCACCTATTTTTTAAGAACTCCCCCAGTGATTCTAATGTGCCACGGGGATTGAGAATGACTATCTTAGAGTGGGAAAGCAAGCTTACTAGAGAAAAGTAATACGATTCCTAGGAGTATTGAAACCCAATTTGAAATTTGTAATTATAAATTTCAAGTAAAATGCGATCATACATATCACATGTGTGTCTGATTTCTGGTTCTGAAGATTCAGCAAATCTCTGTCATCTGCCTTCTCTCTTTCAATTTACTTATTTCTATTTAAAAGTACTTATTTCTCATTAATGACTTCTATAAATAATCAGAACAGTTGATGTCACTGTGTGTCAATCACTGTTCTAAGCATCTTACACATATTAGTTCCTTCAGTCCTCACAATAGCCAACACCTCCACTTCACAGAGAAAAAATGAGGGAAAGCAGGAGTGGCTCAAGTGTTTGGGCATCTGTCTACTGTATGGGAGGACCTGGGTTTGATCCCTGAGACCTCCTGGTAAAAAAGAAAAGCAAGTGGGTGAGCCAGGCCCACATGGCAAACTGGGCCTGCACAGATGCATGATGAGCCATGCAGCAAGATGATGATGCAACAAAAGAGAGACACAGGGGAGAGTCAAGATGAGACATGCCAGAAACCAGGAACTGCGGTGGCACAAGTGATAGGATGCCTCTCTTCCACATTAGAGTCCCTAGGATCCAATCCCAGTAAAGCCTGGAAGAGAAAAATAAGAAGAGAAGACAAGAAAGAGACACAAAGATCACCCAGTGAATGGACACAGACAGCAAGCTGGGGTGTGGGAGTGGGGGAACTCATAGAACTGTACCAAAAAGAAAAAAATAAAGTCAATTAAAAAAAAAAGAAAAAATGAGGGGAGCAGATGTGGCTCCAGCAGTTGAGAGACTGCTTCCCACATGGGAGGCCCCGGATTCAGTTCCTGGTGCCTCCTAAAAGCAAAAAAACCAAACAACAAGCAAAACATACCAAAAAAAGCAACTCAGGGAAGCCAATGTGACTCAGTGGCTGAGTACTGGCTTCCCACATACAAGGTCCTTAGTTCAATCCCCTCCCAGTACCTCAAAAAAAATATGACATAAAAATAATATTAGGCAGTGCCAGTATTAATATAATTACTATGTGATAGTAAGATCTTAACTAAGGCACCAACTAACTTTCTGGACACAGAGTCTGAAATAGCAACCTCCAGCCCTGAGGAAGCAGAAAGAACTGACTAGAATTCACTTGTGGGTGGCCCTTCCCATGGCTGCAAGAAATATTTTGAGAAACCTCTGTCAATGAGGAGACTCAGCAGGGCACATGTGAGTCAATCAATGGAGGGTGGACCCAGTTCAGGATGGGTGCATGGGGGAGCAGCCAGCTGAGTGAGGAATGCAAGATGGGGGCCTGAAATACTGGACACTCTTGAGGACAGGGGTGCAAAGAAGAACCGGTGTGAGTCAGGGGAACTTTAGAAAACATACATTTGAGGAGGACTTTGAAGGGTCTGCTCTGTATGAAAGCAAACCGTACTTCCATCTTCCCTGTGGAATTGTCTGTGAATCCTAATTGCTCACTAATGCCACTGGTGTTAGTGGATTCTTTGGGTGAAGGTAACCAGGTGCTGAGATCTGTTGAAAGCTGTCTATAGGCAGGGCCGGGCGTATCTGGGGTGTGTCACCAGGGAGCAGGCTATGTTTCCAGAGGTCTCCTGGATATTTACACTATAATCACCTACAAGTTCATTCAACTCAGAATTACCTCCCTAATCCCCAGACTCATTTTCTCTTGCTGGCTTCTAGACTCAGGCCAGTGGTACCAGATCTCTCAAAGACCTGAAACCTCAGCACCATCTTTGAGTACACTGCTTGTACCAGAGACAAGCTTTGCTGTTGAATTTGTGCTGGCTTCTGGCAAGTGCTGGAACACTTAGAGTTTCTTAAAATCCACATATCTGAAGGTTTGGGGTGAGCATCATGCTGAGGCATCCCTGGAGAAAATATCTTTTGAGTGGGAATATTCATAGCTGGGCCTTTTGTGAAACTCCTTTACTTGCAAGGGTGGGAAGGCACCAGTAGCTCCCATTTTGATGGGTTTACTGGCAGTGTGCTGGAGCTGCTTCCCCCAGCTCCCCTCAGCAGATAATCAACTATTCAGGAATTTTGTAAGTTGGTTGAACGTTGGGATTTTTGGAATATTGCAATTGGTTGCTAGTCAGTTGTTAAGCCAAGATGGGCATATTTACACCACAGAAGGGAATATTTGCACTATGGAAACTGGAATATGCTATAAATCAAGGTTCTCCCCAAATGTGCCCACCCAATTAGTTTACCAACACATCACTAATTTATCCCCTGTTATGATAAGGTGCTGTCATGTTCATTTCTAAGCCAAACTTTATTTGCCCCATTTGAATGAGATAGGGGAGGCTGAAGGTGGTTTAGTGTGTTGCCATGGGCCACTTAACTGGTGAGAACTGGAACCCATGTTTTAGACAGAAAGTCTGAAGACAGTGTGAAATTCAGCTCTGAGGTATTATTGCAAGCAGCCATTTTGACACCTACTGCCAATGCCAACCCAGGGCATGTACCTCCTGAGCTGTCTCCCAGGGAACCTCACACTAGAGGTGGCCGGTTCCCTTTGGAGTGAGGCACTGCAATGTTTGAGGAAATGCTCTGATGTGTTCAGCTTATAAAAAGCCTCCTAATTACCAGAGTGCAACCCTGGAGGGAATGATCGAGACTGAGAAGCATGTTCATGCTATTGCCTGGGATGATGTCATAATGTTTAAAAAGCTGTGTTTAGAGAGAATCCCTGGCAACCCACTGTGCTCTCTCTGCCAGAACTTTGTTTTGAGTGAAGATGAGGAGAGAGAACCTACTAGAGATTAAACAGAGGGCTCTGGGCAAGAGAAGTTTCAAAGCACACAGCCAGAGCAGAAGACACTGTAACATGAAGAATTTACCAACAACAATAACAAAGGGCTTCCTTTCTCCTCCTGACATCCTCACTTAGGAAGTGTAGTGGATGCCCTCCATAGTCTGCCCAGGTCCTTGCCTGGACCAGTGACTCCCCTGTCACTTAGCCCTGGAAATACTGCTCTGGTCTGATTTGGAGCCAGCTTGCCAGGGAGAGAAGGTGGGGAGTGGCCACCTGCCAATTCCTGGCTGACAAGCAATACAAAAAGCCTTTGCTTCAAGGTGTGATCAAGGGCTCCCCTGGGGGTAAAGCAGAATCTAGTCTAGCTTCAAGCTGTGAACACAACCTTGCTTAGCTTCCATCCCCTGTCTCAGCCTCCTTCCTTCACCTCCCTTTTCCTGAGTACCCTCCTCCAATAAAAACATCCCAAGAGAATCCCATCTTAGGCTCAGCTTCTAAGGTACCCAACCTAAGACAGGAAATTCTCTTCTGGGGAGCCAAGAAGGAGACAAAGCCTTAGTGGTTAGCTGGATCATCTTCTGAGGGTTCCCCTTGTGATGGACCCCTCCCCATGACACACTGAGAGAAAGATTTAGGGGAATTCTTGGTCCTGGTGAGACTTCACCTGCCCTGACAGTGAATCATCATGCACTGCAGTTTCTAAAGGAGATTTGCAGAGCTTCAAGTGCTTGTCTTTGTGGCCTCTTGGCCTCCACAGGGCCACCTTGAAAGCACAGTTAGGTCTTGGGTGCATGCTGTTCATTTATTTAATGGGGGGATCCCTGGAATTGTGGCAAGGAAGGAAACAAGCCATTCTAAGGGTGTGTTATTGAGACTGCTGCTGTGTGCAATAGGGGCTTGTTTTCACAGGGACCTCCCAAGAAATGTGCAATGTGCCCTGGCATTGTCTGTCTCAAGGGAAAGGAGGCTGAAGCACCTCTCTCCTGGCTCCTGTCACTCACTGGTGGAGAGTTACCCTTGGTGTGTTAACTGCCTGGCATTTCTGGGCAGCCAATGCCTCAGTGAAGGTCCTGGAGTATGTATCACAAAAGCATGCCAAGAATGGGATGCTGTCATTGTTGGGGGAGTCTGAACTCACCAGGAAATCAACCACAACTCAGCATGAAATCAAAGATGGGTTGAGGGGATAAGGCACTGGGTGTTAGAGTCATCTGTTAAAATCACCCACCCCGTCCTTTCAAAGTAGCTAAAAAGTCAGCCACAAGAAGGGGGACACCATTAGAACCTGTTACCCATTCTCCCTTACATGAGCATCAGGACTAATGCCTTCATGACTTTTAAATGTGCTGTCCCAGGTGAGAGCAGCCCACATCCATCACTGCACCTGAAACAGAATCAGTTTGCAGTGTCTATGTACCAGATAAGGAGGGAAACAAAACATAGCAAAGTAGGAAACTTTAAGTCAGTAGTGGTGGCTGACACGCAGCATAGGTCAGTTCAGTTACTTTAAAAAGATGGAATGAGTGAACTGGACAGCAAGATGAGGAGGTTCCCTGTCTGAAACTGCAATCCCAGTGAAGGCAAGGCAGGGCTGCCCAGGAGGATGTCACAGTGCTGGTCAGGCACAAAGCACAGAAATGGTGACCCAGATTGGCTGTGGCCATCCAGGCACTGTCCAGGGGAGAGGGTGTGGAAATGAGTGCATTAGACTGTCAGAGCCTTTCAAATCCAATAACCTAGTTCTGCTTTCTTGCTCCAGAAGCAGCCTTTGGAGAGGTTGGGCTGCTTCTGCAGTTTGCTTGAGGGATGACATGTACCAGAGAATCCAATGATTTCTGGCCTGCCTGCCACTTATGTTTCTCATCACAAATAAATAAATTGGCTCTCTGGTTTATATACTTGGGTCTTGTGTGAGTTTGGTTAATGTGAGTCAGTCTTCCTGGGATTGGCACCAGGCACAACAGGATAAATTTCTGGATGGGGAAGAGGTACACATGACCTGAGAATGGAGTGAATTTACCAAAGCAAATGCTGCCCCAGGAATGTTCTTGACATCAGCTAGCTGGCATCCTTGTGGGCTCCTCTCCTGTAAAGCTCTGTGTTTAGTTACTGAAAAGGCAGGAGAAAAGTAGGATCAGGGAGAGTCAATAATGAGATTTCAGACATATCATCTCCTGAGAGAATGGAGATGAGTCGGCTTACAGAATCTATTACCCAGAGATGTGGTAGGGGCAGAAAATGAACAGATTTCAGAAGCAGCTGCTCATTCAAATGTTATATCTTTCTACATGAACAGGGAATTCATAGAAGAAGAAATACTGGAGGAGTGCTTGACACTTAATAGGTGATTAATGCATATTTGTTGGAGGAATGAAATATACTTGGTCAATGAACATATGAATAAATATCCAACCTCAGTGATCAAATAAATGTCTATTAAAACAACCCCTCTCAGACTGACAAAGTTAAAAAATGTGTAAGGTAAGCCAAGAAAACAATGCACATCTATTGTGAAAGGGAAATAGACACTTTGATACTATTACTACAAAATTCCTGGATAGAAACTCAATAATACACATCTAAAACCTTAAAAATTTGTAGTTCACTTTGCCCAGCCATTTAATTAATAGGAATGGATCCTACCAAAATAATCAAACATGTTTATAAGGCGGTTTGCTGCAAACTTGTTGATAATAGCAAACAATTGAAAACAACCTCAGTGTCTAACAATAGCAGATTAATGGAATGAAATATAGAACTCCAAACAATGGACTACCACTCAGCCTTTACAAATGATAGTGTAGATAATTAACATTTGTGAATGTTAAGTGGAAAAAGCAGATTGGAAGCTGTTTATTAGAATATGATTCTTTCTTTTAATTATATCAATTAATTACTTGTATGTAAAGTAAACAATCTAGAAAGATATATAATAAATGGTTGTCTCTGAGTGGTGGACTTATCGGCATTTTTAAATTTGTGTTTTTGGCTAGTTCATATTTTCTAATTTGTCTACAATCTGTGTATATTGTTGCAACAATAAAAGTGACTTATAATTAAGAGAAAAATTAGTGGCTTCAATTTTGCAAATTTCTAAATCAACTTGTTTTGACTTATGAGGTATAAACTTAACAGTTTAGAAAGTTATACATGTATGGTTAAAAATATGTAGGAATCACTCCAGGAAGTAGAAGAACAAGTGGCTGCTAGCTGTGAGGGGAGTACTTGCTGAACTTGCCCATGTAGCTAAGGCAACAAAGAACCACCGGAGGGTAAAACTGTTTTCATTTGGCTGAAATGTAAGGCATTCCACCAGACACGAAGATGAAATTGGATGGATTATATATTAGGGCCAGTAGATAATGCTGTTAATATTATTCTTCATTATATAGGCCATCAAAACCTCATTCAAGAAGGTGATTTTTGATGACATCTTTCTTTAATAACAAAGGATATAGCATTAAATTATATGTAGAAATCAATGAGCATTCCAGTTGCAAGGGAGGGAATTTGGGGATCAAACTCATTTGTTCATTGGGTGGGAGACATGGGAATAGAATCCATGTCTCTTTAATTCCTGACCCAGTGCTCTTTCTACCTTAGTCCAACCTGCATTTTACATGCCTCTAGCCTGTTGTCTGCACATCTAAAACAGGCCTGCCAGCTGCCAGCTGTGTGTCAGTGGCATCTGAATATGTCTGAGCCACCCTCCAAATTAACATCTTCTCTAACGCAGGAATTTCACCTATCCCTATACAAAAGGCATGCAGAGTTGATTTATTGATTTGCAATCAATGAGGAGGTTGTGCACAAGATGCAAGTGTTATGATATGATTGGGTTTTTTTCTTTTTATAACCTGATTTTATATAGCTTTGAAATTTTAGGTAACATTAAGTGTTGGTAATAACAAGCACAATCCTAATTGAATATTTATTGAGCACTTACTAAGTGTCAGGCTGCTTCTAAGTGCTGCTCACTCATCATTTGATTTCACAGTCACAACCCTCTGAGGTGGGTATTCTTTCCTGCCCCATTTAACAGTCTTGGACACTGAGTCACAGTGCAGGAAATCAACTTGTGAGGGTACACATCTAGAAGATGACAGAACTGGGGCATGAAGCCAGGAATTCTGATTAAGAATACAGACTCTTAGCTATCAAAAACACTGATCCCCCTGCAGTAACCATAATGATCATGCCGACCATGTGGTGAGACACGTTCATGGTCCACTGAGATCCATTGGTTTGAACATACAACTCAGTAGATAGCACTGTCTTCATTTGATTTAGAGAGTGATGTCAATTATTTCCCCAGATCCAAGACAATTGGTAAGTAGTGAAACTTGGATTGAAATTCATGGATCTTAAATGTCTGGGTTGATTCAACTATGTCAACTACAGGAATAAAGAGACCCCTTCCTTGGCACATTCCCAACCTTTGCATAGGAACCAGGCAGAGCAAGGGTTTTACTCACCTCTTGAAAGGATCCCAAGATTTGTGGTTTGTGTACTACCTAGATGGTCATGAGGTGTGGGGAGAATTTTCCCCACTATGAGACAACCCCATCACTTGGGTGACTGTTTCTGCCTTGGAAGCTTTGGAAAATCCTTATCCAACCCACAAAGGCCTTCAACTAAAGCCAGGATAGTGGCTAATGCCATTCTTCCCCCACCATTCACACTTAGTTGAGTAGGTAGACAGGTGAGAAAACTGTTTCTCTGTGGTACCCTAATAGGGGAAGATGGAGCACTGTTGGAACACAGAACCTTTGGAAGGGTTGGGTGTCATGGAAGCCTCCCTGGAGGAAGTGACATCTAATCTGTGATATGAAGAAAGAATCAGAGCAGTGAGCTTGGGGGAAGGTGCATTGAGTGACATGGCTGAGGAACAGGGCTTCCAGGCTGGGATCCCCAAGAAACAGGAAAGATGCCAAATTACCGATGTCCTTTGAGTGTCCAACTCTGTGCATAGCTTCAGATAGGCAAGTGTGTGCTTCCTCCCCTCCCCTTCCTCCTTTGTGTGCCTTTTGCTACTTTCATGTATTCCTCCTCTCCCATTTATCACATCAAGTTTAATGCCTCCTTCATGGACACCTGCTTTGACATCTTCTCTTTGCCAAGGTGAAAGTGATCAGTAAGACCACAAATGTTTCTCCTCCCAGGGCCATGTGGTCAAAGCATCTCTAGTACCATAGAATCTTAGGAAACTGAGCAGTGTCTCCTCAGCCTTCCTTCTGCCCTCTGCCACCTTAGCTTTCTCTGTTCAACTCATTCCAGAGCACTGAACCATCCCTCTAGGGAAAGTTTAGCTTTGTTTCTCATTGTTGTAGTTAATCATTCACTTATTCTGGTCTCTCTCAGAGGCAGCTCAGATGATCTAAAGGGAGGGAGAATCATAGAGGCAGAGGCTCATCAGTAGATAAGGCACCTTCTAAAGGGTGAGAATGAAGACAAGTCTAGCTACCCAAGAAATAGCTCTCCACCATTAGTGGATATGTGTTCCTGGTTGCACCATGAAGAAGTGACTGTGGTAAGCTCCAAGATTCCTTAGGCTTGCTGAAGCTCTGTCTTTAAAAATCTGACACACAGTTGTGGTTAGCCTCTGATGAGAAAATGGATGTTGAAGGTGCTTTGTAAATGATAAAGCCCTATGCAGGTATGCAGGGCTCCTTGTGAGGCTGTAGTTAATTATGAGTGTGTGCTTCTTGAGTGAATTGCCTCAGACTGGGTGCCTCCAACCTAGGATCTCTGATGGGCATGGAGATAAAGTCTGAGTGGGGGCTAGGCAACTGCTTATGTATGTTTCCAGCATCTGTATGAACCAGCAGGTGGAGAATTGGACATTCTAATCCTCCTTTGACCTGGACCATCTGAGAGACTAAGGTTGTGTAGGCATGGAGTCTGAATTCCCTCTGCCTGCAGATCCTTTGAAAGTCAATCAAAGCTTCATGCAGTCAAAACCTTCCTAGGAGGATTGTAAGATTGTTTTATTATCCCACTCAGGTATAAAACCTTGTTCCCCAATCCTCATTATTTCCATAAATGAAAACAAATGATTTGAGCTCTTTTAATGTAATCCTCAGACAAATGAGTGCTTTGTTGAAACTTAATATGATCATCTGGGGAGAAGAGAGACAGCCCGTGAAAGGCATTTGAGAAACACTATAGTTCCTTCCTGTCTCTACCTCCCTCCCTTCTTCCTCCCTCCCTCCTCCTTCCCTCCCTTCCTCCTAGCTTTCCCCCACTTGAATGTGTGTGTAAAGAGGGGAGGGTAGAGTGGGAAAAGAGGAAATATGGGGCAGACATGTGGTTTTGCTGGATTTGCTCAGAGTTAGGGAGGACAGGGGATAGGTGAGTGCAGGGGCTTCCCTTTTCCATCTAGTTGCTCAGGTAAAAAATCTAGAGTCATCCTTGATTATTCACTTCCCTTCACCCTTCACATTCAATTTATGAACTGAAGTGTTGGCTTTAACTGTAAAACATGGCCCATTTTGGGGGGGATGTGGGGGGTGAAAATCCTCATATGGCTTCTCCTTGTGCTCAGATTAAAACCTATGGTCTTTACCATGGCTTGTAACATCTAATCTCTTTTGGCCTGTCTTCCTCTCTGAACGTACTTCCTTCCTTTGTTTTTCATACATGTTTCCAGCCAAAGCCCTCTTTGTGTTCTTCAAGAACAAGCTCATTCCCACATCAACATATTTGCCCATGATGTTTTCCTGCTGCTTAGTATGCTTTTCTCCCAGGTAATCTCAAGGTTAATTCTTCCCTGGAGGGCTTCTTAACCCCCATATCTAAAGCATGTGCCACCCCATCCTTTTTTATCCTATTGCCTTAATGACCCTTATCATTCTCTGCATTTGTCTTATTTATTTGTTTGCCTGAACATTGGCTCTCTCCCCAGTGGAAGATAAGTGCTTTGAGGGAAGGGGCCCTATCTGTCTTACACATTGCATGTATCCCTAGTTCCTCAAATAATTCCTGGCACATATTTGCTGGATGAATAAAAAGGAAGCCATGAGAGCCTACAGCCAAGGAATGAAGCAG
>JAQZBX010066449.1:0-16087 GCA_029593785.1 Cabassous unicinctus
AATTTACCCATCTTTTGATTGAATTGCTTGCTCTTTTATTGTTGAGTGGTATGATCTTTTTATATAGCATGGACATCAAACAATAAGTTATAGGCTATTTGGTTTCCAAATATTTCCTCCCGTTGAGTGCATTGCCATGTCACTTTCTTGACATAGTACTTTGAAGCAAAAATGTGTGTAACTTTGACGAGGTTCCATTTATTCATGTTTTATCTAATTGCACATGTTATCAATATAAAGTTTAAGAAACACCCATCTACCACCAGGTCTTGAAGATGGTTTCCTACATTTTCTTCTAGGAGTTTTATGATTCTCACTTTTATATTCAGGTCTTTTATCCATATTGATTTAATATTTGTATTAGGTGTGAGATAGGGGTCCTCTTTCTCTCTTTTGGCTATGTATTTCCAGTTTTCCCTACAACAGTTGTTGAATAGACTGTTCTACCCCAGGGGCATGGGTTTGACAGTCTTGTCAAAAATCATTTGACCAAAAATCTGAGGGTCTTTTTCGGAACCATCAATTTGATTCCATTGGTCTACATGTCTATTTTTTCATACCAGGACCATGCTGTTTTTACCACTGTAACTAGGTAATGTGATATAAAGTCTGTAACAGATTTCTCCAACCTCATTCATCTTTTTAAAAAAATATTTGTAGCTATGTGGAACCTCTTACCTTTCCAAATAAATTTGATAAATACTTTTTCCATTTCTTTAAAAAGGGCTCTTTGGGTAAAATTGTGAGAAAAGGACATTGATGAACAGGCAGGGCTCAATTCTCTCAGAAAAACAATGGAGAAAGAGACAAAATTTCTCTGAGGGAACTGCTTTGGTAGTCATCAGGCAATAACAGTGATACCCAACTCCCAGGAGGGTGAGGGACTGAGAGGTTAAGACTTGAAAAAACAAATGAGAATTACCAATGCCCACAGCAGCCAGGAAGGGTTCCCTCAACCCACAAGATGTTAAGCTGGGGTAAAATCCCTGACTCACTGCAGTTGATGGAAAAGGGAACAGACATCTTCCTCCCTGTCAGCTGTTGCAAAGGAAAAGGGAGAGGAAATCAGGGAGCTTTTCTTTGGTGCATTTGGCCAAAAGAGCCTGTTTTGAACCTCTGTTCTAGAGATTCAACACAGAAACACAGGAAAGCCAAGACTGAAAGCCTTCATTGAAAAGGTGCAACAATGAGTGCCATTGCTGGCCCATCTGTAAATTACAAGGACAAAATCTATTTTTAGTTCTCTCTGTATCCTAACCCCTGAGAGAAAATCTGCACCCTATTAGAGAGTCCCTGGCCCAATTTTGGGTAATTAAGTTGGGCAACTTTATAGACTTAGAATAAGTGAACCAAGTATCAAAGGAGAGCTGTGAAAAAAATAATAGACAAGAATAATTTCTTTGCCATCAGAAAAAAATTCACCAACATATTCAGCAAGAAATTACAAGCCATACTAGGAAACAGGAAGAGATGGCCCAGCCAAAGGAACAAAACAAATATCAGAAGAGATACAGGACTTAAGACAGTCAGCAATAAACACACAAATTTCCTAAATCAATTCATGAATCTAAAGAAAATATGGCAAAAGAAATAAAGGATATAAAGAAGACACTGGGTAAGCATAAAGAATAATTTGAAAGTCTAAAAAGAAAAGTACAGATCTTATGCTAATGAATGTCACAATGGATGAGATTAAAAATATATTAGATGCATAGAAGAGCAAATTTGAATTGCTCAAAGGCAGAATTACTGACAAATTAGACAAAATATCTGAACTGGAAAAGAGAGGATAACAAAATGAAGACAATGGAAAATTTGGAACAGATTCTCAGGGAATTACAGGACAATGCAGAGCACATAAACATTCACATTATGTAGTCCCAGTAGGAGAAAAGAATGGAAAAGGTGAAGAAAGATTATTTGAGAAAATAATGATTGAAAACTTCCCAACACTTGTGAAAGACAAAATATCAATACCAAGAAGGAGAATGTACCCAAAACAGAATAAATCCAAAGAGAACTATCCCAAGACACCTTCTATTCAGAATGACAATATCAGAGATAAAGAGAGGATTCTGAAAGCAGCAAGAGAAAAGCAAAGCATAATATACAAGGGAAACTCATTAAGATTAAGTGCTAAACTCACATCAGAAAATATGGAGGTGAGAAGATTGTGGTATGGTGTATTTAAGGTATTGAAAGAGAAAAACTGTCAGCCAAGAATTCTTTATTTGGCAAAACAGTCCTTCAAAAATGAGGGTGAGTTCAAAGCCACTGACAAACAGAAACTGATAGAATATAGTACCAAAATATAAGAATTATATGAGATACTAAAAGGAGTGCTGCACCCTGAAGGGAAAAAAAGTGTGGAATTTTGATATTGTTTATGAATTCCAAAAATAGATATTGGATTTTTCTTGTAAACTGTAGTGTTCCTCTGGGCAAACAAAATTGTATTAAATTCAGAAGTTTCACTTTTACTTGATTAAATTATCATTAAGCTATGATTCTGCCATGTCAGTAGGACATTGAGATCCTGTCCCCTTGGTGCACCAGGATGCACAGAGAAAATAGCATGGCAGAGGAAAGGGTCAGAGATTTGATTATGGAGCTCTGGGGAGAGAGTCAAGTCATTTGCAGCTGATGAGACCAGAGCCCTGAGCAACTGAGAAACTCCAAAAGAAATGAGCCTGGGAGGAGAGAGACAAGACTTTATACTAGGCTACAGGTGAGAATGGAAGCAACTTGGACCATGGAGCCTTAGGGTGAAGAGGAAAGCCAAACCCTTGCAGAGACTGGTAACCATCTTGCTCCAACACATGGCAACAGACTTTGGTAAGGGAAGTAACTTATGCTTTATAGCCTTGTGACTATAAGCTCCTACCCCAAATAAATACCCTTTTAAAAAGCCAACAGAGTTCTGGTACTTTGTATCAGTAACCTTTTGGCTGACTAACACAAGAAGAAAAAGAGTTTTGGAGAAGATAATAGAAATCAAGATTATTAAGAAAGGTAACTTAAAGGATAAGAAGACAAACAATAGAAAGATATAACAGCAGAGAGCTGAATGACAAAATGGATGACATAAGTAATGCATTTACAGTGATAACATTAAATGTTAATAGTTTGAACTCCCCAATGAAAACACGTAGACTGATAGAATGGAATAAAAAATTAGGAGCTTATACATGTTTTTTTTGTAAGTTTGCATTTACAATACAAATATTGTTTATGTATATTCATGTCTGAATGCCATACTTCAATAAAATATTTTAAAGTGTGGCATCTATATATTGTCTAAAAGAGACACATCTCAGATAAGGACACAAGCACATTAAAATGAAAGGCTGGAAAAAGATATTCCATGCAAACAGTAACAAAAAAAGAGCTGGAGTCCCATTACTAATATAGGATAAAATAGATTTCAAATGAAAAACTGTTATAAGGGATGAGAAGGTCGTTTTATCAATAAAAGGAGCAATTCAACAAAAAAATATAATTATGCTAAATCTTTATGCACCTAACCTGAGTGCCAAAAGATACTCAAGGCATAAACTGACAAAAATTGAAGGGAGAAATAGATGCCTCTACAACAAGAGTTGGATTCAATACACGATTCTCAGTATTGGATAGAATATCTGGACAGAGAATAAATAAAGAAACAGAGAACTTGAATAATATGATAAATGAACTAGACCTAACAGACATCTACAGAGCATTGTACCTCAAAGCAGCAGGATATAAACCAAGCTGAAAGAAAGAAAGAATAAAGATCAGAGCAGAAATAAATGAAATTGAGACCAAAAAAACAATAGAGAAAATCAACAATATCAAAAACTGGTTATTTGAGAAGATCAACCAAATCAACAAACCCCTAGCTAAATTGACAAAAAAAAAGAGAGAAAAGACACAAATAAGTAAAATCAGAAATGAGAGGGGGGACATTACCACTGACCCCACAGAAATAACAGAGATCATAAGAGTATACTATGAACAACTTGCATGCCAAAAAACTAGTCGATGTAGAGAAGATAGACAAATTCCTAGAAACACAAGAACCACCTACACAAACCTTAGAATAAACAGAAGACCTCAAGGAACTAATCACACGTGAAGATATTGAAACAGTCATCAAAAACCTTCCAAAGATGAAAAGCCCAAAACCAGATAGCTTCACAGTTGAAATCTACCAATCATTCAATGATGACCTAATAGCAAACTTGCTCAAGCTCTTCCAAAAAATTGAACAGGAAATAATTCTACCAAATTCATTCTATGAAGCCAAAATCACCCTAATATAAAAAACAGATAACGAACTAGAAAACAAAAAAGAAAATTACAGACCAATATCTCTAATGAATATAGACACAAAAATCCTCAACAAAATACTTGCAAACAGAATCCAAAAGCATATTAAAATAATGACACATCACAATCAAGTGGGTTTCATTGCAGGTATACAAGGATGATTTGACATGAGAAAATCAATTAATGTAATAAACCACATTGATAAATTGAAGAAGAAAAATAATATGATCCTCTCATTGATGCAGGAAATAAAATGACACATACAGCACTCTTTCTTCATAAAAACACTACAAAAGGTAGGAATAAAGGGAAGATTTCTCAATATGGTAAAATGCATATGTGAAAAACCTACAGCTAGCATTGTACTCAATGGTGAAAGACTGAAAGCTTTCCCGCTGAGATCAGGAAAAACACAAGGATGCTCACTGTTACCCTTGTTATTCAACATTGTGCTAGATGTTCTAGCTAGACCAATCAGGCTAGATAAAGATATAGAAGGCTTCCAAATAGGAAAGGAAGAAGTAAAACTTTCACTATTTGCTGATGATATGATCCTTTATCTAGATTCTCCTGAAAAAGCCACAAAAAAGCTACTAGAACTAAGAGCTGAGTTTAGCAGAGTGGCAGGATGCAAGAGTAATATGCAAAAATCAGTAGAGTTTCTGTACACTACTGGTTTGCAATCTGAGGAGGAAATTTTAAAATTCCATTTGTAATAGCCACTAAAACAATCAAATATTTAGGAATAAACCTAACTGAGAACATAAAGGGTCTGTATTCAGAAAACAACAAAACATTGCTAAAAGAAACTGAAGAAAACAAATAAATGGAAGGGCATTCCATGTTTATTGATTGGAGGCTAAATATCATTAATATATCAATTTTACCCAAAGTGATTTACAGATTCAATGCAATCCCAATAAAAAATCCCAACAGCCTTTTTTTTCAGATATGGGGAAAAAATTATAGAATATATTTGAAAAGCTAAGTGATCCCAAATAGCTAAAAAGATCCTTAAAAAGAAAGTTCTTTTTAGTGAGGACTCTCACTTCTGGGCTTTAAAACATATTACTTAATTACAGCAGTAAAACAGCGTGGTACTGATATAAAGACAGACACACTGACCAATAGAACTGAATTTAGAACTCAGAAATAGACCCTCACATCCACGATCAAGTAATTTTTGACAAGTCAGTCAACCCTCCCAGCTGGACCAGAACAATTTATTCAACAAATGGTGCTGGGAGAACTGAATAGTCATATCCAAAAGAAAGGAGGAGCCCTATCTCACACCTTATACAAAAATTAACTAAAAATGGATCAAGTACCTAAATACAAAAGCAACAACCATAAAACTCTAGAAGAAACTGTAGGAAAATATCTTTAAGAGCTTATAGTAGGCAGTAGTTTTTTAAACTTTACACCCAAAGCACAAGCCACAAAAGAGAAAAATAGATAAATGGTGAAGTGGAACACCTTATGTAAATAACGACTTTCAGGAGAAAATTTAATGGAACTGTTATTACCGCCAGGGCTTAGTCCTTAGTGAGAGTCCCGTCTAACGTCTGGAGACTGCAATTTTTATAGATTCCTTTCCCGATCGTGCCACTCCTTCCGGCACATGCCAAAAGGCAGGATTGTGTTACACATATACATTTCTATATAAAGTTATGAGCAATGCAAGCAGGCACAGTTCCAGAAGCTGATGCTTGCCGTTAGCATTCCAGCAGGGAGGGGGAGTGGTTGATCTTTGGAGCATGATGTGCTGATTTTTGTCGGACCCGGATGGGCACATGGGTTTCCCCCAACCGCAATTGTTAGAGGATTTTTCTACTGGGAATTTCCTGGTACTGTTTTACTTCCTTCTTATTGGGACCTCCTCAAAATTAAACAGTTTTGCACCTCAAAGGACTTTGTCAGAAGGGTGAAAAGGCAGTGGACTCAGTGGGAGAAAATATTTGGCAATCACATATCCGATAAGGTTTAAAAAATCCATATTATGGATACATAATATGCAAAGATATCATACAACTCAACAATAAAAAGACAAACTACCTGACTACAAAAAGAGCAAAAGACTTGAAAAGACAATTGTCCATATCACTCCGATGTTTTTCTGTCCTGCCCTATTTTGTTCTGCTCTGCCCTATCTTATCCTGTCCCATCTTTTGCATCCAAAAAACTGCTAATTGTGACTTACTAAGTTGATTTCGTGACCTGGGTTTCAAATCTGCAGTTTGACATCTGAGGAGATTTGAGAAGTGGCTGGTCCAGCCCTGAAATGGCAAGCTGGGCAGACAGGTCTGTGACAGAAGGGGTGTCCAGGGATCCTTCGGGCCCTGTTGGCCTTCCGGAGGCCGGATAGAGTCCTTCTCACCTGGGCTGTTTTCCCAGGGTCCTTTCTCTGTTGGAGTCTTCTTTTTGGGAGGCTGAGTCAGGTCAGTGTGGACCTGATGTCTGGGGGTGCAGCTTGTGGGGGGAGCCAAAACAGGGCAGCCTGCAACGGGGTTGCACCCAGAAGAGCCAGAAGAGGACGCCAGGGGGCGGCCAAGTGCTTTGGATCCCAGCTGCTTGATGAGGAGGTCAGTGCTGCTGTGGAGACTGCCCAGGAGCCTTCGCCTGGAGACCGGTGGGGTCCCTGGAGTACGGGGCTTTCGTAGGACGGGCGAAGAGTTTCATCAAGACACCGGCTAGCATCTGCGCTGGTGCCCGAGCCAAGCATGATGAGGACTGGGGCACCTGCCCTGCTGAGCACAGCGAAGCCGATGGAGCCTGCAAGACGTTCTGAGCATGCATCCAGAGCCTCCAGCTGGACGGAGGGCAGGTGCTGCCCGCTCGCTGGGCACTCAGGACCCGTTAGCAAGGACTGGAAGCCTCCAGGACTAGCCTGGCTGCAGAGAGGGGCCGGGTACTCATCTCTACCCGGGCGTGGGCTGAGGGGGGAGGCCTTTTCCTCGGCAGAGATGGGGTCGAGGACTCTTCTTGGCAGTGGCTGGGAGAAAGGCATTGCTTAGGCTGGAGAACAGAACCCATCTCCAGCCTCAAGCATTCCTTGTTTTGTTTGGTTTGGCACAAGGACAGTGGTCCGTTCTCTAAAGCCTGCAGCTGCGGCTCGGCTGTGCATATTGAGCAGGGGCTGCAGTGACGTCCAGGGATGGGGTGATGGTGGTGAAGGTGGGAAGTGGTGGGTGAAAGTGGGTGATGACAGGTGATTGTGGGTGATGGTGGAGTGATGATGGGGTGATGATCAGTGATGGTGGGTGATGTGGGGTGATGGAGTGATGGTGGGTGATGTTGGTTCCTACGTTTTGTGTCTGACTGACTTCCTCAGCCAAGTTGGTTTAGGAATCTCCTGTATCTGTTGCCGGGATCAGTAGTTCATCCCTTTGATTGCCAGGAGGTGCCGTACTGTGGATGGACCACAGTTTGTGTTTTGCTTTTCCGGGGGTAGAGGTTTTCATGTTTCCAGGCTTTGATTTTTATGAATAAAGGCGTTATGAACATTTGCATAAAAAAAGACAATTGCAAAAAATATATATATATATACAAATAAAGCATATTACCATCATCCCAGAATGTTCCTTCAGGCTTTCCTCAAAAATCTTCATATTGCCCTCCTTACAAACACACAATAACTAGTGCTTTCATCTATATGACCTTGCACTAGGTTTTCTTGTTTTAAACATCTTTATAAATGACATCATTTAATAGCCCCTCCTTTGTGTAAGGCATTTTAAAACTCTAATGAATGAATATTTTCAGATTTAATCATATTGTTGGGGTGAATCCATAATCCCTGTTTAAAATTTTAATAATATTATTTTGTATTAATACTTCATGGATGTTTATTATTTTCTCTTGGTTGGACATCTGCATATTTACCACATTTTATTTAGTGTGAAGAAAGCTGCTGTGAGTATTATCCTACAAATTTCTATTGGATGATAACACTTAGTTCTCTTATGTACTTAATGAAGACAGAACTCACAGGAGCTGTTTAATTTTACTAGAAACTACTCGACACTTTACAAAATGTTTTAATATTTGTCACCAAATGTTTATAAAATGCATGAAAAGTAAGGTTGAACAAAATCACCATCATGGTGTATTGTCAATGATGATATTCTGAGTTGTATAGTAATATATCATTGTGTTTGGAATTAACTTTCTCTTGAGAATATATGAATTGATCCATATACTAAGTCATTAATCACTTCTTAATGAGTTTAAAAGGACTTAATTTTCTATTATATGCTCTCTGATCAATATGGAATTAAATTAGAAATCAATACTATAGAAATTTTAAATTACTGCATATATTTAAGCAATCTTCAAGTCAAAAATATCACAATCAATGTTCAAAAATATTTTTAATTGAATGATGTGAAAATATAATACATAGAAATTGGTAGAATTTTAAAAAGCAGTGCATAGAGAGAAGTTTAAAATTGTAAATGCCTGTACTAGACAGGAGGAAAGTCTAAAGTCAATGACCATCATTTCTAACTGAAGAAACCAGGAAAAGAAAGTGATCCTCCAGTAAGTAGAAGAGTATAAATAAATGATAAAGAAAAAGAAAAAGTAAGAATTGTAAAAAGTTTTATTTTCTTTGAAAGATCTACCAGATTAAATTCTACTTAGATATATCAGGAATTAAAGAGAATGAAGTCAAATACCAAAATCAGTAATGAAACAGGCTACTGAAAGATAGGCTCCATCTATGAAAATAAATTAAAAATTAAAAATTAAAGAAATTTGCTGCAAATGATAAAATTTGGTTTCAATGGAATTAGAATTTTAGAAAATTGTCCTCCACATAACCTTAGGACCTCCCAGTAATGAATGACTTTGTTGCTAGAAAGGTTACTGAAATAAATGAATGTGTTTCATAATTTTATTGTGTAAGATATATTTCATATTTGAAAGTTAACCAAATATGTAAATCAATACTTTCTAGATGAACAATATATAGTGTTACACAATCATGCATGGGTGCGAAAAAATTCAATGCTTTTAATTCAATGAATTTAAAGTCAAAAATATCACAAACCTGTCACAATATGACATACATAATATGAAAGTTCTTTTTATATTTTCAGTTTATAAGCTGCAATTCTTCTGTATAAGTAACCACTTGCTGAATTTTTTGTAGAATTTCAATGTTAGAAGAAGTATTAATGATTATCTAAAAGTGATAATCAAATACTCCTTCCATTTTTTGGCAATCTTGGTAAGGCTCTCTTTTCTCTAAAGAATAAATAAAGACACAGGTAGACAATTCCAGGTTTTTCTTAACATGCTAGGCTTAAAGAGATTTTCATAAGTCCAAAACAATGTCTCATTATGCCCTAGTTTTAGAAATAAACAAATTTTGGACAAAATGTGTTAATATATTAATGTATACAGGATTATATATAAATGTGTTAATATTTTAATGTATACAGGATTGATTAGGTTTGATAAAATAAATAATTATTTAAACTTGTATCCTCTTTAATTTCTAATATGGTAAATATATATGGATATATGTCACTTAATAGAAGTTTCATTGTGTCTTCATTATTGTTAAGAGTGTAAAGGGTCACAAAACACAGCAAAAAATTGAGAAGCGATGATATATAAATTCCATTAAATTGAATTTTCAAAAGTTCAGTATACCTCAGGTAGCATATTTTTGACATGTATTTTGCCCACCAGAATCCTCTTTTGAATTCTTTTTTTTCTATGGAAATTAAGAGACTGTGACTTTATTAGAAGCCTGTTGATCATTATGCATTTATTAGATGCTTGTGCATCATCCTGGGACAATATTCATGTTTCCCTTCACAGAGTCAGATGTGATCCACCAATATTTCTGTGATTCACGTCAAAGTTTTCCGATATCCCCTTCAAATGTTAGATTTTCTGAGGCTTTTGTCCTGGCTATGAGTGCTTGCATCATCTTAGTATATTCTGACTTTTTGTTTCTGTCACATATTTATACATTTCCGAAGTTGATTAGGATGAGTTCTGTGGAAGCCTGTAACAAAGCCCAGAACAAAATCTTACCTACATGTGCCCCAGAGTTGTTAACTCTCATTTTGTTTGTAACTTCTGGGGTGACTGTTGCCTTAGGTCCCACTGCAAATAAAGCTTCTCCTAAAACTCTTCTCACACTGTGTTTTACTCCATGGTGCTGCATTCATAAACCCTATCACCTATATTCTGTGGAAGAGAGTTTAACATTAACCTAGGCAGAATTTTCAACAGATATTTTTAGCTCCCAAGCAGGGAATTTAGAGATTAAAAAATTCTTAAAAATAAATTCCAAAGAAGTTTAATTTTTACTTGATATTTTTTCTTAAAATTATCTGGTTTAATTGGCTACATGTAAGCTAGTGAATTTTATAAACTTGTGTGAAAGTTTTTCATACCCAATACCACCTTTGTTAAATTCATGCATTCTTCTTAAAACAAATTCCATATTGTAATATGTCTCTTAATATTTGAGAAAATTTTAAACTGAAAATAAAGCATGCCATCACGTGGAGAGTACCATGTCTTTTCAGAAATATCTTGACAGGTGCCTCTAACGTTGAGAGAACTTTAAGTTACTGGATACTGCCATCCTGGAAGAAAATATTGAGTGCTTTAGGTCAGAGAAATCTACTGTTTAAATTTCTTTTCTTGCATTCACTCTTGTACTGTAGCTACCTAATAAAATAATGGATCTGAGTCACTATGGTCCAATGAGGAAAAGTTAAAGTTGGAAAACAGAAAGAGATGCTTCCCTCATTGAAAAGATGTACTATTAAAACCCTGCCAACCCTTCAACTTAGTTTTTATCAGGAAGCTTTTGTTCTCTTCCTGCTTGATGAAAAGATGCATGCTATGCTCAATTCCTTTAAGCTTTCTTCATTAGGAAGTACAATCAGTACTTAGAGTGGGTGAGATGTAGCAATATATGGTATGGGATTTTTCTCTCTGTACACCACATTACTTATACCATTTTATATACTTTTCTCATAAATAAGATTTTCAAACATATTCTCTCAAGATGGAAAGGGTTTTGTCATTCTTTCCCAAAGTCTGAGCCAGCATTTGAAGCTAAAATATATTATCCTTTTAATATCATGTGACTCAATAACTGTAAGGCTGGCTTTCTACTTTAAAAACCATATCTAGACAATGTTCTGCCTTAATGAAATTATCCTTATTCAAACTTTTATCTGCAGTTGTTACAATGGACTTGCCAAGTTTATTATGGCTCAGTACATTTTATTCAATATAGAAGGAAGTAATTTATTAATACAAGTCTTATGTTTTTCAAAAATAATCCTATTTACTAGTCTGATTTTTTAATATTCCTACAATTTCTAAAATATAACCTTATATTTTTTCAATATTGCAATAATTGAGAACTTTATATATAACTTCTATAGAGAGCTCTCATAGAACTCTCTATAGAGAACTCTCATCTATAGATTGATGCTTTGTCCTTAGGACCTGATATAAAGGCAGCCTCACCCTTTCCAAGGGCTTTTGCAGTGGGCTTGCTTTCCCCAAACAGTGAGGTGAAGTCTCCATCTCCAAATATTGGGGTGACAGCTAGATTATCACCTCCACCTTCATCAAGCATTGGTGTAGTAGTTACACTTTTGGGTCCAGGTGGAGCATCAGGTTGACAGTTAACCTCTCTGCAATCTCCCAGGCATCTGAGAAACCTGGTTTATAACACTCTTCCTGACCAATGTGATGGAAGGCCTGCCCTCTTTAAATGCCAGGGCATACTCACCCTCTCCATATACATGGGTGGGTCTTTTCTCTTGACCCAAGAAGATGTCTTCACTTCAGACCTCAGCTTCCATGGTTCTACCTTTACATTCATTTTTCTCTAATCTATCTCTTTTCTGTCCCTTTTAGTCCATGCTGGCAGTGGCTTGGTTCATACAGCTTTCACAAAAAACTGGCCAGTTTTGTGTAGGGACCAGATCAAAAGGAGGCTGTGTCAGGTCCAGGCTACTGTGCAAGGTGTGCTGTCACTTGGGCCATAGGATCCAGCAGACTCAATGGTGTTGTGTCAGTAGCAAAAAGAGATGCCATCTGGCGCCTTTGGTAAGACCTATAGGAGAACCACAATGCAGACACAGGATTTTTGAGCAAAGCCTTGACATCATCTGCAGATAACTTCTCTCCTTTTGAGAAACAGCTTTTAGCCTGCTAGTGGGCCTAGTAGAGACTGAATGTTTACCCATGGACCTCTAAGTTACCATGAGATCTGAGTTACCTATCATGCTCTGGGTATATTTCTGACTTACCAAACCGTAGAGCTCAGCTGCACAGAAGCACTCTATCATCAGGTGGAAGTGGTATATATGAGATAGGGCTTGAACAGGTCTTGAAAGAACAAGTAAGTTGCATAAGAAAGTGGCCCAATTGCCCCTGTTCACCACTCTTGTCACAATACCATCTCTTTCCCAGCCCAAATCTGTGGCCTCTTGTGGAGTTCCTTACAATCAGTTAACTGAGGAAGAGAAAGCATGGTTCTGGATGATTTGCAAGTACCAAATGAAAGTGAACAGCTGCAGCACTGTGGCCTCTTTGTGGGTCATTGCTGACAGACAGTGATGACAGAAAATCCTTCCAGTAGGCAGAACTTCCAGCAATGCACCTGGTTGTTAATCTTGCTTGGAAGGGGAAATGGCTGGAGATGCATTTGTGCACTGATTCATGGGCTGTTGCAATGGTTTGGTTTGATGTTTAGGGAATTGGAAGGAACATGATTGGAAAATTGGTGACAAAGAGGTCTGGGAAAGAGGT
Organism: Cabassous unicinctus; assembly: GCA_029593785.1. NCBI lineage: Eukaryota > Metazoa > Chordata > Mammalia > Cingulata > Chlamyphoridae > Cabassous > Cabassous unicinctus. The sequence goes on from JAQZBX010066449.1 coordinate 13,108, forward strand.
ATGTGGACAAATATTTTTAAGTCAGCAAAAAACATGAAAATACAATTTTATCCCATGTGAATGCTCACAAGAGGGTGACTTCAGCAGCAGAAAGTTTTAATAATGTGGGTAAGATGACCTGTTCTGTGGCTAGCATTCAGTCTCTTACTCCAGCCACTCCAGTTATTGCCCAATGGGCTCATGAACAAAGTGGCCATGGAGGTAGGGATGGAAGTTATGCATGGGCTCAACAACATGGACTTCCTCTTACCGAGGCTGACTAGCCTACAGCCACTGCTGAATGCCAGTCTGCCAGCAGCAGAGACCCACACTCTGCCCATGATTTGTCACCATTCCCTGAGGTGATCAGGCTGCTACCTGGTGACAGGTTGATCACAGTGGGTCTTTTCATCAAGGACAGGCCAGTGATTTGTAATAACATGAATAGACACATTCTCCAGATATAGGTTTGCCTTCCCTGCATGCAATGCTTCTTTCAAAATTAAAATCTGTGGACTTGCTGAATGTCTTTTCCACTGCCATGGCATTCCACACAGTATTGCTTCTGATCAAGGAACCAGTCTAACAGCAAATGATATGTGGGTTGCATGCTCATGGAATTCACCAGTCTTACAATGTTTCCCATCATCCTGAAGTAGCTATATGGATAAAACGGTGAAACAGCCTCTTGAATTGGTGAAACACTCAATTATCGTGCCAACTAGGTGGCAATACCTTGCAGGACTGGAGGAGTGTTTTCTAGGAGGATGTGTATCCTCTGTATTAGCCTCCACTCTATGTTAATGTTTCTCCTAAAGCCAGAATTCATGGGTCAATTAATCAAGGGGTTTTCTTCCCTAACATTTCCCCTTATCATATGACATAAATTGCATTAGTTTCATGTTTTATTATTTAAGGATGTCAAGTATGAGAGTGAATATTACCCAAGGACTTATTCTGGAGAGCTGAATATTGTTAGGTATATATATATACATGTTGTTTTTATTTAGAGGCTAGTTATGGTTTAAGGTGATGTGTATGGCTGCCAAGTTGACAAGGGATGAACTTGTTGGTTAAGCTAATACATCAACTCAGCCAAGTAATGGCACTCAGTTGTTTGTCATTTGTTCAAGTAAGCACTGGGCTAATTGTAATACAAAGGCATTTCATGGCCTTTAATTATCAGTGAGTTGATTGTAGAGACAGCTGATTTCATCTACAATCAACTGAGGAGATTGCCATCAGCAATTAGTGACATCTTATTCAATCAGTTGAAGGCCTTTAAAGGAAAAGTGATTTCAGTATTCAGAGATAGAATTCCCATCTCTACTTCAGATAGTCAGTGTCTCCTGTGAACTCATCAAGGACCTTCATTGGAGCCCTTGGTTTTCAATATCTGCATCCCAATGGTTATGTGAGACAATTTTATAATATCTCATACTATTTACAGACAGATCCTGTCAGTTCTGTTTCCCTAGACAACCCTGACTAGTACAATCACCATCACCAGTGTGTGGTTATCTAAAAGGCCTATGAATTGCAATCCAGGCCCTCACCACTTCCACCACTGTACTCTAACATTACCAGTGGGCCTCCATTCCCCCTGGAGACAGTGGGTCTTTAGTTGAGAAGTCCCTATAAAAAGACTGTGGGACTCTTTGACCCATCCCAAGGTTTAAAGGGAGGTGAGCTGGGAACAGACCTGGTGTCATTCACAGAGGACACCATGGTGGGACCACAGCAGGGCAAGGTATTTTTTAGGGGATGGGTGTTAGAGGGAGTGGAGAGTACAGCAGAGTGCAGCTGTTTTCCAGACAGAATCACAGGGTGGAAAAGGGGCATTAGCTCCAGAAGCAACACCTGGAAATTTTGGCCAGGCAGCCTGGACTTCTGTAATGTTGATGATGTCATTGCTCCTGTATGGAAGCAGCTTGGCAATGGTGGTGATGATGGTGATGGGAGTAAGGGGGATTGGTTTTCACTTTAGGCTATTCTCTCTCTGCTGTTCTACCTTAGAAAGCCCTGCTGTGACACCTGGACACACACACCCAATAAGCCACACCATTGCCCAACCATGGAGTTGAGGGCATACATCATGGTCCATGTGGCCCCCTGGACACCTGACAACTGCTTCACAGGGGATCCTCTACCACTGCAGGGACCTCTGATGTGGCTATTATTCAAGGTGTGCAGAAAGGGGCTTCTTCAGTCTGTCACATCTTGGAGATGGAACACTGTTGCCACCTCTATAACAGCCACCATTTCTGTCTTGGTGATTGTATCTCTGAAATGGTGGAGGATGTAACTTCCACCCTAAAGTGAAACTCTCCATTATTTACTTTAACAGGATTACCTCCATTATTGTGAAGAGAGCTAAATCTTTGTGTTCATGAACAAAGTTATCCTGAAAGGCTTTGCATTCCTTTTTTCTGATGTTTCAAAACCTTACTGAGTAATATTGTGTCCACCGCATCCTGTGACCTGCTTAGAGTTGCTCAACTTATGGGTTTACCCAAACATTCTGTGGTCTCAGGCTTGGGAGGCCTTAAATAGTGACTCAAGAATTTCTTTAACAGCCTTTCTCAAACCTTACTCTTGGGTCAATAATCTAACCCATTCACAAATTCTGCCAGAAGTCAGGGCTAAAGGTCAGAATCAATGTTCCCCACCAAATCCAAAACTTATACACAATCCACGAGCATTCACCAAGGATGTTCCTTGGCTTCTGCCAACATTTCCCTAAACTCACTGACATGGCTGGAGAAATGCCCCAGGAAGCACTAGCATTCTTCCATAGACCAACATGTATTCTGCTAGCTCATCCCATAGGTGTCCTGCAGGATCTCCAGTCATTCTGCTTTTCCAGAATGGCATCATGCATAATTAGGTACCTTGCTCTATGCACCAACTTTGTCAGGAGCTGAGTTGAGGTGCCAGGTGTCAAAAGTAGACAATTTATACAAAACCAAAATGGAAGTAAACAGTGGGAGCTTAGTCACTT
>JAQZBX010066450.1:0-16112 GCA_029593785.1 Cabassous unicinctus
AGAAGTCTGCAGGCATTCAAATGTCTTCTCTTTGTAAGAGAAATCTGAGGCCTGCTGGAGAACAGGACTGAGGTTGGCGCTAATATTAAAACAACAAAATAGCTGTGGCCACCCTCAGTGAGCACCTGCCTGGGCCAAGTGCCATGCTGAAGTTCTGCCTGTGCCTGCTCTCTGTAAGCCCCGTGTCAGCTGGAACCCTAAGATGGTCCCAACACCAGCTGGTGTACTTGTATGATCTCCATAACCCGCAGGCTGTGACCAGGGTGGATTTCGCTCTTGTGCTTGGGGTATCTTCTACGGCACAGCTGATGTCAAGAAAGGGAGATAATCCAAGAGGACCTGACCTGATAACATGAGCCCTTTACACCTGGGCCTGGGGGTCAGGGAAAGAATGAAGAGATTTGAAGCAAGAGAAGAATGTGCTGGCTTGGAGGACGCAGGGGGCCACGTGACAAGGAATGTGGGTGGCCTCTGAGGGCTGCTACTGCCACAGGAACTGAACTCTGCCAACAACTTGAATGAACTTGGAAGAGGACCCCGAGTTCCAGGTGAGCACAGCTGGGCAGCACCTTGATTTCAGCTTTGCGATAGCCTGAGCAGAGAACCCAGACGTGCCATGCCGGACTTCCGGCCTATAGAATTGTGAGCTGAAAGATGGCTGCTTTTGTTTAAGCTAGTAAATTTGTAATAATTTATTACATGATAATCTTACAACGCAAATTCAGTCTGGTCACATGATGGGGAGCGGATAATAGTGATGATGACGGTGATGATGACCCAGCTAACTTTACTGAGCACTTACCATGGGCCAGGATTTATGCTAAGTGCTATTCATACAGTATCTCCACTGATCCTCACACCAAACCCTAGGAGACAGGAATGAGTACTTTCATCCCATGTGCAGTTGGGAAAACTTAGGAACAGATACTTTAACTATGTCATTGTCCCACAGTTCTGCAATCAAGTCCCAACAGAGCCGGGACTCCAACTCAGGGTCTGCGTGGCCCTGGTTTTGTGCCCTAAACCGCAGCACTGCACCCTCGCAGAGGAGGGTGAGCTTGGCTGGTGATGATGGGGGTGGCCCAGGCCGGGGTGGCAGTGCGAGCACAGGCCTGGGGGCATAAGGCGGGATGAAAGGTGTGGGGAGCGGAAAGCTGGGGGGTCTTGTGGGGATTCGTGCTTTAATAGTTAGGGTTTCTTGACTGCAAGGAACAGAAACTCAACTTGAAGTTGCTTGAGAAATAAAGGGTATTTATCATTTAAAAAGAAAACACAATACAAAACTAGGGGTCTCATGAAATATCTGAGCTGAGCCTCCGGAGTTACTAGAACCAGATTCAAATGCTCCTTCTCTTTCTCTTGCTCTCCCTGTCCCCACTCCGGCTCCCTTGTCCCCTGTCTCAGCTTCTCTGAGCAACATGATTGCCAACGACTTCCCAAAATATTTACCATGCTCTAGTTTCCCCACAAGAGAATGACTACATCTATCCTGCCCAAGACTAAATTCTCAGGGAAGGAATTCACTGGCCCAGTGTGGGTTTGGGGCTGCCTCCAGCCCAATCAGCTGTGGCACAGGGCCATCAGACCCAAACCTGGAAAGTCCTGCAGCACTGTATGAAGCAGGGAGGGGGAGGGCCATTTACAATAGGTGCACATGGCAAGGCGCAAGGCAAGCTAGGACTCCGGAGGGGAAGGTGGGGGCAAAGCCATGGAATGCTTTATACACCAGGTTAATGAGTTTGCCTGACTGATTCCTTGAGGGAAGAAAGCTTTAGGACCCTTAAATCATACCATTTGGAGACACCGCCAACTCCTCTATAATTAAGTCCAACCCTGAAATGGAAAAACTAAGACTGCCAGGTGCCCACTCCAGCCTTCCCTTCCATTTAGTTTGTTTTCATGGACTGACAGCTCCTGCCAACACACCCTGCTCCTCTCTTGGGCACGTTGCTAAATCCAAGAAGATACAATCCACCGAGTACTAACACATGAATAAATAAAAGATGTGTGAGAGATTGAGGGGATTTAACAACCTCTGTAAGTACCTCTAAGGTTATTTCATGGAAAATCAGAGTGCATTTCATGAGCAGCCAGTGAGTTAGGAAGGCCGTGACACAGGGCACTACCGAACGAGAGACGTGGCGCTCAGGCTCGCCCTTGCTTGCTGAGCCGGGAGCTGGCCTTCCGTGGAACTTCCTGGCTCTGTTTGCCTCTGAGCCTCGGAGTCCGGGCAGGGCAAGCCACCACTCCTTCAAAGGAGAAGACAGCTGTCGCTACGTTATCTTCTCAGAGGAACCTGGGAAAGGAGGAGGCTGGAGGGAGACGGATACTGTTAGTCCTCCAGGAAGCCTTGGATACGAACCCTGAAACTGACACCTCGGAGGCCGCGAGACCAGGCTTGGTGCTACGACTCAGTGTACCCACACGAGGGGTGGCCCTTATGCTGACTTCCAGTCATTGTGACATTCAGGACAGGCTCAAATTGTTGAACTAGACCCCAGTGGTGGCCGATTACAGACCAAATGCAGAAAACCCTGAGTTAACGCTAGACAGAATTCTTGCACTCGTAGCTCAATTCTACCCTGTAAGTGCTCCAGAGACTGGAAAAGTCCTTTAAAGTCTCCATGCCATCTCCTTGTTGGGAAGGCAATACCCGGGCTGTTGTGAAGACTTAAAGAGCCAATGGAATTAGGCACCAAGAAGAAGCTGTGACACCAAGTGGACAATCGTAGATAAGCCAGCGTTCTCATCGCCCCTTTCTTTAGCGCCACGGTCTTTGAGGCCCTCAGATCAGTATTTAAATCCCGGCTCTGCCCCTTACTTTATCACCCTGCAGATGTTCTGGGTCTCAGGAAAGGCTGCAGCTTGGCTCTAGTGCTCCACTGCCCGCGGGCTGGGAGCGCCTGCAGGCACACTGCGTCTCCTCCCGGCCCCCCACTAAATGCTGGCACGCAGATTGAGGGAAGGGAACCAGAGCCGCAGCCCACGGTTTTAAACCCTAGTCACCTCCGTCCTCTGCCATGTCCACCTCCATCGTGTACGAATCCCAGAACGTAAAGCTGACTTTCCTCCCAACACGCCGTCACTACCTCCGTGCCCGGGACATCCCAGGAGTTGGTCACTAGGTACAAGGCTTTGACCAGCAGGAAGACAGATTTTTGTTAGTTTTGTTCGCTGACGTTTCCTAAACACCTAGAGCTGTGCGTGGCACATAGGGGGCCCTGAAGAAATATTTGCGGAATGAATGAAAGAAAAAAACAAATTAGTGAGCCAGAGTTGACCATGTACTAGGCACTGCATTGGGGTTTTGTGTATGTTAACTCTTTAATTCCCACATTAGCCCTCTGAAATAGCCACACTATTTTACAGAAGAAGGGACCGAATCAAGGATATCAAAGAACTTGCCCCAGGCCACACAGCCAGGAAGTGGTTAGAGCTTGCACCACTGCACCCATCTGCTCTGGAGTACAATGTAAAATGCTTCCTACCCTGCAAAGATATTATATAATTTTATTACTTTAATAGCCCCTTTGCTCTATGGTTATCCTTACCCTTAGCCTCCATTTATCCTTATAAAAAGATGCACGTGGGCAAGTCAGAGTTGCCGATCCGAGGAGGTGGTTAATTCACCCATGAGCTCCTGCTCAACAGTTTTTTATTAGTCAATCAACAGACAGTTATTGAACGGCTACCATGTGGACGGCACTGCACAAGTAATCATGGGAGTGGGGTGCTTATCCTATATAGGAATGGGGAAGGGTGCTGACACCTATGGAGCACCTACAGTGTGTTGACCACCTGCATACCTTGTCTCATTTGAGCATCAAAAGAACCTCATGAGATCGACAGTTTATGCTCAGAGACGTCAAGGCACCTAACCAAGGCACACAGCTGGTAAGTGGCAGATTTGAGATCTGAAACTAGACCTCTTTGGTTCAAAAGCTGCAAGTTTTAGAAGGTCCTATACCAGCTTCGTCAGCACAGCATTTACTTTTGCAATACTCTGTTTCCTCGTTTGTTTTCCTGACTAGACAGATGGAAGAAGACTCAAATTTACAGACACACTAAAAATGTCAATTCCATGCCTATTTCATTTACTGCTGTACCTACCAGTGCCGGCACCTAGGACAGTGGCAGCACATAGTAGGTGCAAAACGAACATCTATTGAATGAAAGAACACTTGTTTTTTGTCTTAATAGCTCCAGTGCCTACCACAATGCCTGGCACTGCATTTTTAGGAACAAAGCAATGTTTATATTCAGGTATAATATAAGCACTTTATTTAAATATCAGCCAAATCCTGTGGGGGCAAATCTCACTCTCCTGGCTTTCTAGATGAGAACATGAATCTCAGAGAGAATAAGGAGTTTGCTCTGGGTCAAAGAACTTTTAGGCAGAGAGGCTGGGATTCCGCCTCCGGCCCACATGCTGTCTACCATGGGGAAACTTCTGAGGAGGAGTGACTGGGCATTGGGGGATGCGAGGCAGCAGGGTGGGAAGATACCAGCCAGGAGAAGAGCCACCCACCAACTGACGAATATGCCAGTTCAATCAGGACATGTACCAACATGCTGAGTTCTCAAGATATTGAGTCCATTCTACAGATGAGGCTCAGAAAGGGTGACTTGCCCAAAATGACAGAGCTCAGAAGTGGCAGAGCCAAGATTTGAACCCCGACCTGTTGGATACGATACTAGCTTACAAGTCTGAGTCTCTATTCTGTCACTATTGGAAATCTCAAAAAGGGAAAGAACAACGTGAACAGGAGAGGCTTCCTGGAAGACGCAAAAGGCGACTTTGGTTTGGAAGAAAGATCAGAAGGGAGGGAATTCTAGGTAGAGGATCTGCAAAAGCTTAGGGGCAAAAAACCCTGATTGGAGCTGAGGTTCTGTAAGTAAAAAGTAGGAAGTGAAAATCCTCTGTTAACCCTTTTCTTACCTTTATTGGAAGATTGTATTGGAATCCTCATCAAGTAAGACAAGAGCTGCCTCTCGGAAAGAGCAGTAGCTTTGAATTCAGAAATTTGGCATTGGATCCCAAGTTCCCAACTGAATAGCTGTGTGTCCTTGGGTAAATGACTTTGCCTCCCTGAACCTCAATTTCATAGCAATATACAGTGACTAATGGTTCTACATACACAGTTAAGTGCCCAATAATTGTTCATTTCCCTTTATCCTTTCCCTCCCTGGCAAACCCGTAAGAGTAGAAATGTCCAGCAATGATCCTTGCATCCAGATTCTAAACTGTTGCATAATCTACTGACTTCAAAATCTCAGGTAGTATCACTGTTGCACTGTGCATTCTTGAACTGTGCCCATCTTTGATGGAAAATAAAGGGAGATCAATGGTAAGAAACATTCATGGAGACTTCAGACGCCAGCTGCTGAAAGGAAAGCTGCATTCTAACAGAAAAGGAGGGTGTCTTGAATGCCACTCTGCAGATCCCACCACTGACGAGCCAACGAGGAGGGACGGAGGTGCCCATCCTTCCTACACCCCTAGACTCTCCAAACTGGGCAGGGCCAGAGATATCAGATAGCGCAGAGATCTCAAACCTTAGCGAGGTCTTTTCCATATTTACCCACACCTGTACCATTAGTAGTTTACATTTTTTGCACTTGAATTATCTTCTAACAGGAACATATTTTACTTATTTTAAATGGGACACTTTTTATTATTGTTATAGCTAGAAGGAAACTGTGAAAATAGGTACAATGAAAACAAAAGATTCTTACTGCTAAATTCCATCCAGATAATGTGGCATGCCTACTTTTCTGAGCCCCAAGCAAATTCATTTTTTGTTTAAGAAAAAAGAAAGTGAGAAAAGAAGTGGAAAAGGAGAGAAAATGACCGAGAAAAAAAGAAAGGAGAGAGGCAGGAGCGAGGAAAGGCAACTAGTAAGTGATAGAGAGGAACTTTAAAAAAAAGCTTTCACCAAAATGAGACTCTCTCCATTTTCTATTTCATTATTAATTTTTAATTTATTTTCTTAGAAACTTTGGCAAATTGTGATTGCCTTCCACTTTTCCTTTTTTTTTTTTCATTTTTAAAAAGAAGATTTATATTACATAAATGTTACATCGAAAATATAGAGGATTGCCATATATCCCCCCCATTTTCCCCCATTAACATCTTCCATTAGTGTGGTACATTTGTTACAATTGATGAACACATATTGAAGCATTGCTACTAACCATGGTTTCTAGTTTACATTATGATTTACACTTTGCATCACACAATTTGATAGGTTTTGACAAAATGTATAATGGCTTGTGTCTGTCATTGCAATATCTTGCAGAGCAATTTCAGTCCCCAAAATGCCCCGTGTTACACCTATTCTTCCCTCTGTCTTTATACCAATGTTACAAGTTCTTCCAATACTAGAATAATAATGTCTACATTAGTCCACAGTTACGTTTGTTCACTCTTCAATCTTGAGAATTTGGGGATGGTGATACCCACTCTGCTTCTGATTGAGAGGTAGCTTAGATCCAATGGGACAGATGGATGGAACTATTTTGCTTGCTGTTGTAGATACTTTCTGTTTTTTTGGGATGAACATTGTCCATCATCATCCTTTTGTTAGTTGTCCTGGGTGAGTGTGATGAACTGGAGAGTAGGTGCTGGCTGCAACTCTGCTGAGATTCAGGGCTCAACTGGCATATGAACAGCCAGGAGACTTAAGTCTCTGTGACATATATTTAATGGGTATAGTGCTATTTATAGGTTCATATAAAAGGGGCAAAAACACCATGTGTAGGAAAATAATAAATGAGTCTAACTCTGATACATTGGGGAGATAAGCTATCATATATTCCACTGTAAGGCTGACCAATGGGGTGCTGATTTCCTGGGGTTGTCTGCCCTTCCTATAGTGTCTAGATGTCTCTAGAGCCCTCAGGAGCACCCCTGCTCGAGGCACTGTTTACTGTGGCAATCAGTGAGAGCCTCCTGAGACATGCATAAGCATAACCTCTGGAATGACCTCCCGACTCACTTTGAAATCTCTTAGCCATAAAAAGTCATTTGTATTTAATATTTCCCCCTTTTGGTCTAGGTCTTTTTCCAAATGCTTGGCTAGTTGGCGCTTGGTAATAATCCCTCAGTACCAGGGAGGCTCATCCCCGGGAGTCATGTCCCATGCCAGGGGGAAGGTAGTGAGTTTATATGCTGAGTTTGGCATAGAGAGAGACCACATTTGAGCAACAAGGGAGTCTCTCCCTTTTAACCAGAAGGATTGGAGGAATGAAAAGGTAAAAAACAAAACAAAATAAAACAAAAAACAACTCTAATACTACGTGAGGCACTGTTATTTAGTGTCCTGATTCTCTGTTTAGTTTTTTAAAAACACCCTGTAGACAAAATCCATCCCAAGGAAAGCACTGATCCAGACCACACATTTGGCACAGGAAAGAATGAGGTCAGGTCTCAGGATCTGACTGCAATGCCTACCACAGAAATCAGCCCTGCCCAAGTGCGCCACAGAAGTCTAGGTTTGCGGTGCTTCTCTCGTTTCTTCCGTGTCATCCTGTAATCATTTATTGGCATCTCTGGAGCCTTGAGGTAAAGTCTTTTCATTATTTATAAAAATACAGTTTTTATTATAAAAGCAACATGACCACAGCACAGAAGTTAACCAACAAGAAGAAAAAAGTGAAAAAGCTACCCACAATCCTACTACCCCATCATAGTGGTATCTTTTCTTTCAGCATTTCTTCTACACATTTACTTACATCGACATCAGAATATGTATATATATATATATACATATATATATATATTTTAGCACCTGTATGGTCTTGTCTTATCTCCTGAGGGGTGTCAGAGTGGAGGCAAGTTACCTCAAACTACAATTACTACATGTGCATAGCAAAAGTCTTGGAAGACAACTGCATTTCCTCTGTGATTATTTTCAGGTGGCTGCTCACACCTCAGTTTCCTCGTTTGTAAAATAGGAGTCATATTAGTAATGCTAGCATAAACTCAGAGCAGGCGTATGGATTAAACAAGATGACACACGTAAAACACTTAGAGACTTGCATGGAGAAAGAGCTATATTCTTCCTGTATTTATTCTTATCCCAGCCTGGGGCTCGAAGATGAAACTGGCCTGGCCTCCTTAGCACTCTGAAGCCCCGACTTTTCAAAGTTGGAATGAATTTAGCACCTCCTCAAAACTCTGCCATGCCTCATCACTTTGTTTCTATTTGTAAATATGTTTTTTAGCTTCAGCCTTCTGGAAAACTCCCACCCACTCCTCAAAGCCCTATTCAAATGTGCTCTCCTGCAGGAAAACGTCCCTTTTCCCTGAAACTCTCTCCTTTTACATTATGTCTGAGCCTATTTGTGCATCTTTTTTGCATTTAGCAAATGAACTCTAAGTATACACGTGTTACATGAATATATTTATCAGTAAAAAAACTACAGATAAGGTTAAAACCTTCTTTTAACCACCCTTCCCACATCCACCAACCAAATATATCTAGTTTGCTTCCACTACTTTTCTTCCAAGTTAACTATCAAGTTGATAGAGGTTTATACATATCTTGCATAACTGTATCATACTTGTGTATTATTTTCCTACTTAGCATACATCTTAGAAATTTAAGCATATCAGAGCATATAGATTAGCTCATTCTTTATAAAAATTGCTTAATCTTCCATGCAGAAGCTTGTCACAGTGTGTTTAGCTGTCCCCAACGTGTGTGTTGCTCCATCCTTGTACTCCTCAATCAGTTACCTGGCTGGTCTGTATATTTCATTAACCTGTGAGCTCCTTGGGATTAGGATCTAAATCTTATTTATCTCAGTTTCCCTCTAACCTAGCAAAGTGTGTCTGTCACATATGAGATGCTTAATGAATGGATGGTGAATGAATGAATGAAAGAAGAGAAAAGCAAAGGATGCCTCCAGAACCGATGCATAGAAACGAGAAGCTTTCTTGACCTTTCTTTCCCAGTCTATTGACCTTGAAGATTCAGCACATGGCCGGCTTTCCACATGGGGCATGGCCAGGGGCCCTCAGTTATTTTAGGGGAGGCCAGCTGCTTACAGTAAATAGCCTGTCCCATTTTCCAATTCCTGTGCAAATGCCCAGGGCCCTTTGGGCACAGGCAAACCCAGGAAATAACTAACTACTTCAAAATAACCAAACAGGATATTTCCAGTAAACCCTTTCTCTAGGGGAGAAAAAGATCAGGGTGGGGGTGGGGATGCCCAAAGCTGCAAAGTTTATGAAGAAGCATTTACGGCTTAACTGAAACAGGAAGTTTGCAGAGAAATGTGCTGCTTTAGCATCCCACCTTCAGGGCACTGCTGGGGTGTTCGCTTCTTTTATGGGGCAGTGATGAAGTTGGAAATATAAACACTTGGAAGGATTATTTAGCAAGAGGGGAGGAATCACTCTGCTTAGGCAAGCCTGATCTCTCCGTGACGCCGCCGCCCTGTCCATTCGTCCTCTCTCTCCCAAGAAGCCTGAAGCATTGGACGGATTATTGCAGTCAGTGCGTTTACCCCACACACCGTTACATCAGACTTTTTAATGGATGTTCCCTTTCAGGGTGGAGGCAGCATGTTCCCTCGGCCTTCCACGACTTTGTTCCTACTTCCCCTTTCACCTGGAATTCCTTCAACTCCGTCGTCCCCAACTACCCACGGCCTTTCAGAACTCAGCCCAAGCCTGACCGCCAGGAGCACCCAGCGCGACGGCGTTGTGGGCACTGCGCCCCCAGTGGTACCTGTGAGACCTGCATCTTGTGGGACTCCAGGGAAGAGATTTAAGCAATCTGAGTCTCCTTTTGGTAATTTTCATAATAGGGAGCATATTGGCACCTACCTCCTAACAATCATGTAAAGAGAACGAGCTGTTTATACAGTACTTGCCAATAGCCATTGCCTAAGAAACTAGTCATGGTAATAATAATTATTAAACATTTTGTTCCCTGGTGTTCCCTCTGTCAGGGCTGAGTTGGGGTCCCTCCTCTTTATCCCCACAGGCCACTGCGATGACCCCATGTGGCTCGTGTTACACTGCCTTCCATTTACTTGCCTGTCCCATGAGGTGATCGTCTTCTGGAAGGTCCAGTTTCTCCATGAACGCTAACAGAATTCTGGCCTTAACTGACTTATGTGCATTTCCTCTCCTCTCTCTTATCTGCACAATAGATCTAGAAATTAAGCTGGGTAAGTTTTATACTTCCTTTGGTCATAAGAGAAAAATGTGGTCCAAAGGGGCTTAGTGAATTCACCAGAGTCCCCCAGTTAAAGACAGAGTCTAAGTGTTTCCAGAGAAAGGGTCTTCCCTCCACGGCCGAACCTTGTCACGGTCAGCTCAGTCACATGGGCAAAGGCTGAGAAAGCTCCATTCCACCTGGCTGTTTTCAACAAGGAGGCAGAGATCAAAGTAGTAAGAGCAAACACTTATATACCATGTACCAAGCATGAGCCACACTGTTCTACGCACTTCAAAGATATTAATTCATTTAATCCTAGCCCAAACCCTATGAGTACGTACTATTACTATCCCTATGATACAGGTGAGGAATCAGAGGCATCCGGCCATCTGCCAACTGTTCCACAGCCCGTAAGTGGCAGAGCTGGGATTCAAAGCCAGACAGTCAGACTCCAGAGCCTGTACTCTGAACCATAAAATAATATCATGATCCATGAGATGCACAAATCAAAAAATACATATCTACATGTAAGATTAGCATTTCTTACCTCTCCTTAGCCTTCCTAGGAATTACAGCAACTCAGCAGTATGAGGCTAGAGGAAAGTCTGGAAGTTTTAGAATCATTAGATACTTTCCTGACACCGGACCTCATGTCAGTGATTCCCAAAAGATGGTCCCCCTGCCAGTCTGTAAGTTTTCCTATAGAATATATGGAAAGTGGGTAGAGTTGTTTTTATTTCTTCCTATTGGTCTCTAGGGGGAGCTCAAGACTCTTTGTGCCCTGCTCTGAAAGACTATCCAACACAAGGGACAAAGGGAAAACACAGCTCAGATTCTAAGATTTGTTCGGCCAAAGTGATCACCAAGAAGGGGTAAAATCTTGGTCTTTAGTGGAACTGGTCCCTCTTCCCCCACTTCATTGATTGCCTTTTGGTTTCTTCCCATAAGACTTGTTTACAAGTACCAGGGATGCAAAACTGAGACTAGCTCCATTGTGCAGCTTATGGAGACACTGTGTCTTTCCCTTAAAGATTTTCGTGTGCTTTTCTCTCTTGTACCTGAGTGGGGTTATATACAGAGGGCAGACATTAGGGGTTAATATTATGATCAGAGAAGGTTTACAAGGATATTTCTAGTGTTTTTCTTTTTCCCTGTCCAGAATCCTGGCCCCCATTTCTTTTAATAGCAGCACCTGATATTCTTCACTTGTCTTTCTACTTCCATATGCTCAATCCATGGGATTCACATGGGGCTGCACTTTCCCACCCCACCAGGAGTGGGCACATGACCCAGAGCCAGCCAATCAGCAGATGACCTCAGTCCCCTGATGCCATGATTGGCTGAAGAAGAGACCAAGCCCAGTTAGTCCAATTAGAGGCAGCATGGGGACTTTGGCTGGACATCTGGGGAAAGAGGTGTTTCTGTTCCGGGATGGCTCACTGGTAGGACTGCGTTAGTCAGCCAAAGGGGTGCTGATGCAAAACACCAGAAATCTGTTGACTTTTATAAAGGGTATTTATTTGGGGTAGAAATCCACAGTTACCAGGCCATAAAGCAAAAGTTACTTCCCTCACCAAAGCCCATTGCCAGGTGTTGGAGCAAGATGGCTGCCGACGTCTGCCGGGTTCAGGCTTCCTGGGTTCCTCTGCTCCCGGGGTTCCATTTCTTTCCGGGCTCAGCAAGTCTGTCTCCTCCACAAGGTCAGCTGTAGACTATGAGGCTCTCTAGGCTTTGCCTCTCTCCACAAGGCCAGCTGTGAACTGTCAGGCAAACAGCTCGTCTCTTTTCCTGGGGCCTTCTCTCCTTCCTCAAGACGAAGCTCCTCTGTGTGCTTGTTTCCCCGGGCTCCAGCATTAAAACTCAGCATCAGAATTCCAATATCAAAACTCCAACCATGTCCTTTGCCATGTCTGTTATATTTGAGACCCCACCCACCAAGGGGTGGGGCTCAACACCCTACTGACATGGTCCAGTCAATGCCCTAATCATACCTTAATCATGCCCAGATGAACAGACCAGTTTACAAGCATAATCCAATATCTATTTTAATTCATAAGTATATCAAACTGCCAAACTGGACCTAATCCTGGAACCAACAATGAGAAAAGCAGAGTCAAGGGACAGAGAAAGAAAGAGATTCCTGAACAATTTCATTTGAGCCTCTGGATTCAGCCTTGTCAGAAGTCTTCCTTTTTCAATGAAGAGAAATAAAAGGCTGACCCCATGAAATATCTTCTAGAAACGTGACGTGTTTAGGCTGACATTAACGGCACAGTTAATTGTGGTCATCATTTCACACTGTGGTGATATAGTTTATTTTTAAAATATTTCATGTCCCATGTGTCTGAGATGGGCTGAATTAGGGTTGCACTTACCTTAATGTGTTGCCTTGATAAAATGAGTGAGGATAATGCATGGAGGAGAACCTTGGGGGCCTCAATGGCCAAGTTGTCTATGAACATGAGCAAATTATAAAGACAACCTTTGAAGAAACATTGGGACCCATCCATGGGCCACTGCACCATCTCCAAGAGTGGGTGGACTTCGACATGGCTGCAGGCCCCTGTGAACACGTCTGTATCTCACAGAAGGGTGCCAGCCCCTTCCACCTCTCTGTGCATCCATCCATGGGCCAACTCTTACCCGGCAAAATACAACAGCTGCCCACTGGGTACTCAGGGAGGACGACCTCAAACTCATCCCTCCACACTCAGCCAGATCAGCAGAAAGACTTATACTTGGGTTGCCCTCCAAAAACCTGCTTTAGATGGATGGTGTGGGGCTGAACAGCAGGCACTAAAGGTCTATAGCAGAAAAGGTTACCGAAAACTCCCTTTGCTGTGGGGACCAGCCCTCTAAAGATGCTGTGGAAGGTCATGCATGCTAGTCCAAAGCATCCGTGTCACCAAGAGGCCCCTTGAGGGCACTCCCAGCTAGGTGTACTTTGCCAGAGCAACTGTATCATTTGCTTCATGGTCTCTTCTGATCAGGTTCCTGTTGTCATGTTGTTGGCTAAAGGCTGAGAACCCCGTTATGCCAGCTGTAGAGAAAGAGTCAGTGTATTAGGCTGAATCCTGGCTCGTTCCATTCCCACTTTTGTTTTCTTTTCTGGTTTGGCTCCCACTTCCAACATTTACATATCATTATAAGCTGCTGAAATCCTTTCTAGAACAAGGCCTGGTGTAAAATAACTAAGTGTGAGAGGATGCCCAGCAAGATGGTTAGTCTTACGTGCCAACTCGGCTCACATATAATCCCCAGTTATTTATTCAGACACAGATCGAGGTGTCGCTGTGAAGGATTTCTGTAGACGTGGTTACCATCTGCAACCAGCTGACTGTAAGTTAAGGAGTTGAAGGCTTTGAGAGCAAAACCGAGGCTTCCCCGAGGAAGAAGTTCCTGCCCGACGGTTTCCAGCCTGCAGCCTGCCCCACAGACTTCAGACATGGCTGGCCAGCCGCCACAGCGCATAGGCCACCTCCTCGTAGTGGACTGTTTGTATGTGTGTGTGTGTGTATACACACATAGAGCCTCTTCACTCTGTTTGTCTGGAGAACGCCGACCGGTAAACACAAAGGTGCGGTCACAGATAGCTGGGCCTCCGGGGACAAGGCGGATTCAGCTGCTGGGCATGGGCAGAACCAGCTAAGCAGCCTGCTTACGGAATTTTGTCTTAAAAAGGGTTTTTTCTTCCTGGATCTTTGCATGCCCCACTGCAGTGTGGAGGGCTCTCATCACTATATCTAATGAAAGTGGGAAGAATGGATGAAGTCATGCTTCTATACGGAGCCTATTAGTCCTGCCTAGTCTTCTGGATCTTTCTTTGCAGATGCTATAGAATCTTCGTGTTGGGGGGCCTCAGGTGCACGTTTATGCCGCGTCTCTCCCAGCCGGGGTGCACAATCGCAGTTGGCACCATCTGCTATCTCTGCCTCGAGGGCCCTGGGGAGGCTCTGGTGTTCTCTGATCTGAAGGATCCTAATGTCCTCTTTTAATCACAGCTCATGGGCATTTAGGGCGTGACGCTGCTCCAGGTAAAACGCTGCCCACTCTCTTTTGCCTTAGTCACTGGCTTTGGACCAGCCGATCCATTTCACCATCTCATCAGTAGGACATTTAGATGAGTAGGACATCTCATCGGTAGGACCACCTCTGGAAAAGCACCTTTCAGCATCTCCAGAAGGGGATTTTACAGACGCTCCTCTGCATCTCTTCCTGGAATTCACCCCCCAGCCATTCAAGCTCAAGCACATATTTATGGAAGGGGCTCTGTGTGCCAGGCACTGTGCTAGGGGCATAAAACCCCACATACTCCCCCACCCCAGAAATTTGCATTCCAGTAGAATCTGGGGTTCATTCCCAAGAAGTGGAAAACAGCCAGGACTTTGAAGTTAGATGTCAGCCCAACTCCTGGCTCTGATCCCACGTGCTACCTTGGACAGGTTACCCTCTTTGGGCTTTAGTGACCTAATCTATAAATGGGTAATTGTGCCTCCCTCACAGTTAGGAGAATTAGATGATGACATGGGTGACAAAGGCCTAGCAAAGTGGCTAGCGATAAAACCAAGATCTAACGTATATTAAGCACCGACTACGTGATAGGTACTTGTCTGTAGGGGCTGCTGTATTGGCATAATTTAAAAAAAGAAGAGGGAAATGGATGTGGTTCAAGCAGTTGGGCACCTGCCTACCACATGGGAGGTCCCAGTTCAGTTCCCGGTGCCTCCTAAAGAAGACGAGCAAGATAGCGAGCTGAAGGATCTGGGGCAAGATGGCGTCAGTTTAGGAAGGCACTCACTAACTCACTATCAGAAGACGGCTGATTGTGGACAGGATCCTGCCTGAGGGGTCTGTGCTGGGGGCACATGGAGCGAGAACCTTGGGGATATCGATCTGGAGGGAGCTGGACGGCGAGGTGGATTGCTCAGGAAAGATTCGTGAGTTTTTCCCCTGCCTGTGGTAGTCAACACAGACAGCTGAGCCCCACCCTCAGGGAAAAAGGCTGGTTTGAACCGCGACTCCCACCAGCAACCCGGTGAGAGGGAGCGTTCTCCGAGAGTGGGAGGGTTCTGGCGGAGGGTTGAGAGGGGTTTCCTTTCTGTGGATTTGGCTGCCTGGAACCCCTTGCAGCTTTGGGGAACAAAATAGCTGGCTTGAAGTGGCACCAGGCTGAGCAGAGTGGCGAATCTGCTGAGGAGGGTTGATTTACCTAGCTGCCCAGTGATATGCCCCAACTCCTGCCGGCAACTAGGTGACGGGGAGCATTCTCCGAGAGTGGGTGGGTTCTGACAAAAGGTGGAGAGGGATTTCCTTTCTGTTGGTTTGGTTGCCTGGACCCCCTCATAGCTTTGGGGAGCAAATAAGCCGGCTTGAAGCAGCGCCAGGCTGAGGGGAGAGGTGAATCTGCTGAGAAAACCTGATTTACCTAACAGCCTGGTGATACTGAGGCTTGGCTCCAGAGGGGGCAGAGTCAGCCAATTTTATCGTTCTGCACTGACAAGCATCAGAGCTTCAACTCCCCTGGGGAGACCAGGAAGTGGGAAGTGCTTGATTAGTTTCCACGAGCCTATTTAGGGTCCCATCGGTGAAGGGGGTGGTCTAGAAGAGGCTGTCTTTTGGGTCACTTATTTTGCCAAAAATAAAAATAAAAATAAAAAAAAGAAGACAGCCACTTTAAAAAATAAAAAAAGAATTTTATTTTTTAAACTTAGTTTAATCGCTAAAATCTGCCTCAAAACCTGCAGCTAGAACCTTGCAGGGCAATTGACTGATGAACACAAGCAGGCTGAGAGGCTCCACAAGGGCCCAAGAAGGAGCACTGTTCTTCCTTAGCTTTGTTTGACTGCTTGCTTGTGTGGTTGTTTGGTTTTTCTTTGTTTATTTGTTGTCTCTTGCTTTTCTTTCCTCTTTCCTCCCCCGCTTCTTTTTTTTTTTTAATTA
>JAQZBX010066451.1:0-16169 GCA_029593785.1 Cabassous unicinctus
AGCTAACCACGCCACTTCTCCTGGGAGAAGAGGGGCTAAAGGAGTGAATGGGCCCTGTCCTTCAACCCTCGGGCAGGACAAGCCTCCCGAGGCATCCCGCTGCACCCCCACAAGCACCCTGCCTGCTCCGCCCAGGCTGCCCAGCTCCCGACCGCAGCTCCTCCCAAGCACCTGCGCCCACCCGGAGCTCCCCCCCACTTCCATGCCCACTTCCCGCAGGCACACTCGCTGCTGGAGTAGAGAGGCACAGGTCGCCAAATTTGATCCTCAGCACAATTCCACTAACCGCACGGCACAGAGGCCTGCAGGGCCGGCACTGCCCGCTGGCTCAGTGAGCCGCACGGGCTCTTCGCTCCTGACTGCCACGAGGGCCAAGGGTACGGCAGCTGCCATGAGGGCCGAGAGCGGACCACTGAGCTTACCCTAAGGCTGTTCAAAACGCCCGCCCAGAAGAGGGCTGGCAGTCGGGCCGTCTACATACACGAATCCAGCGAGCGACTCAGAGATGAGGGCTCAGAGGGCCCCGGGCCCTGGGCGGCTGACGACCGCCCGGCCACCAGCCAGAAGCAGCCTTCCAGAGACCCGACACAGTGGGGCCCAGGCGCCCCCAGGAGCAGCATGCCCCGACTGCCATCCTCAGGGGTCCTCTCCCACACCTGGCTCGTAACATCCCACCGCTGCACAACAGTGAGGGGCTTGTGCGGTGCCCACAGGCCGAGCCAGGGCCGCCCCGGCCCACGGCGCACGCGGTCTCAGCTACCCAAGACGCGCCCAGCTGGTCTCCCTCTGCTCCTAAAGGGCCTTTATTTCCCCCGTCAGTTCTGGACGCCATAAAAGTAGACTAGAACTGAAGTTACTCCTAATACCAAAGAGCTGTTAGGAAACAGAAAGAAGGCCCTGCTGGAAACCCCGGAACGGTGAGGTCGGGAAACACAGGGCAGGATGGCCGCGCAGAGTAAAGCCCACAGAAGCCGTTTCCGAGTCAGCACCCGCCAGTCAGGTGGCCAGCCAGGGGCGCCAAAGTGCACGGGACCGCGAGGGGCAGCCTGCCCCGGCCCCCACCCCGCCTCTCTCTGCCCCAAATCCTCAGCCCAGGAGCCCCAGTCCCCAGAGAGAGCACTGCCCTGCCACTCAGCAAGGCTCAGAACAGGCGCCCCATCGACCGAGAGCACTCCGAGGGAAAGCAGGCGGTGTCCTGGTGAGAAGGAAGCGTGGCTCGGAAGCTGGGCAGAAGAACATGGACCACAGGGGCGCTGAGGGACGGCGAGACCAGTGCCTCTGGGCCCTGGCGCGCCGGGCAAGGCCAGGGCAGCTCCCGAGCCAGTGAGGAAGGAGGCCTTTGCAGCTGGAGCTCGGTTTGTGCCACTCGAGGCTGCACGGGAAGGACACGCATGGCCCCGCAGCTCCGGGGGCAGGCGGCTTGCAGAGCCCCAGGCCCCGGGAAGAGGCTCAGCTGCTGGGCCCGTGGAGGGGGCCTGCAGAGGCAGGTGCCTGCCGGGTGCTGCCAATGGGTGCCCAAGCTCACAGAGATCCACCGCCGGCCCCTGGCTCTGCAGGACGGGCCCACACCCCTTGTGGACCCCGAAACACCCCACGGCAGCTCACGTCTGCGTCCCCCTCCCACCCCATCAGCGCCCTCTCCCTGCATAGCACCAGTCTCACCCCCGCCCCAGCCCCCGTCTTGCACCAGGAGCTGCCCAGCTTCCTGACGGACCCCGCTCCTCCCCCTGCACACGGCCACTCCCAGCGCCTGGAGCCCGGCCCTGCCCTTGCACCCAGGGGCAGAGCACCCCTTTCCTGGCAACGGCGGCAAGTCTGCGCACTCCCCCTCAGAGGCCAGAATCTTTACCTGCCTCCACGGTTTCCAAACAGTGTACAAAGATATTTGAACCCAACTCAAACCCAAAGCGCTGACCACGCCAACATTTAAATGTTTTCAAGCACCTGTCCTGTCGCCACACTATGGTGTGCTGCTGGGGGAAAGGGCGGCTCTGAGTGAGCGCCGCAGGCCACCGCGCAGCGCGGCAGGAGAGGGGAAGGTGTCCTCCAGGGCAAGGGCTCTGCCTCTGGCCGGGGAGGAGCAGCAGGAGTGAGCCAGGAGGCACCTGCCGGGACGGAAAGGAGCTAGTCCGCTGGGGAACAGACACCAGGCGCAGCGGAACGCAGGGCACATGCCGCAGCCGGCGCGTCGCAGCGCTGACGGAACTCCCGCAGCAGTCCGCGCTCTTCGCGCCTCCGGCCACCTGGCCGCACCTAAGGCTGAGAGCCAGAGAGCAGCAGGGTCAGGGGAGCACAGGCGCGCGGCACCGAGTGCAAGTCCGTGGAGGTTAACGCTCTGCTTTCATGTCCGAGGCGCCAACAAAGGGCAGCGAGGCCGGGCCCTTCGAGCGGAGCTCGGGGGGAGGCATGCCCCTTACAAGGACCATTTATCTTACAGAAACCAACCCACACTTTCTAAACCCACCCTTTAAGAACACGAGGTGTCGGACAGTCCTACTGACAAACAGCCCGTATGGCCTTGCTCTTCACAAAAGGAAAACACCTTCGCGCTCTCGCCCACCTCGGCCCACCCGCCTTCCCGCCCCACTGTGGTCAAGGAGAGCCAGGTTTCAAAGCAAGTCCCTTGAAAAATAAACACCAGCTCCCACGTTTCCTGAACCCGAATTCCCCAGACGAGCAGACGCGGGTCGCTGGCAACCTGGGCTCCCCTTCGCGCCTCCTCACTGCCGTTCCACCAAACGCCCCTGAGCACCAGCGCCAGGCAGCCCGTGCCCTGCCCCCACCCCACAAGCCTCTGCGGTCAGAGAGCAATGGCCCCCTGGGCAAGGGTCCTCTGTGTCTAGAGACCAGCAAAGCGCTTGGCCCGAGGCAGCACTCAGCAGACATGTGAGAGTGAGGTGTGGAGTCCGGAACTGAAGAGAATAGGGAAATACAGAGTGGGAGAGAGAGCTAGCTACACGATCCCACAATTTAACGGCCCGGGATCCACTGGGCAGGTGGGCAAGACCGGGGTTTACAGAAGAGGAGCCTGGGGTCTGAGAGCTTGGGATCCACCCAGCCGGTGCCAGACGCTCGTGCCAAAGCTGCTGTGGCTGGAGTGTTGGGGTGCAGAAGAGGAGCTGAAAGGCCAGGGAGCCCCCCGTCACTGGTTTAGGAGGCAACGTACCTGTTGTGTGTTTCTCTGGGACTGTAAACTGGACTGCAGCCTCCTCAGCAGGGGAGCGCCATTCCTAGACAGTCTTTTGAGTAACCAGTAACTGTGGGCTCTCTCAACAAACTGCTTCTTCCGCTGAATGGCCACCTGATTCGCAATCTTATTTAATCTAAAACACGGAAAAACTCAAAGTTTAGCTTTGAAACAGTACATTAAAACGCTCTGATCATGGAACTAGAAACAACAGTGCTACTTTTAATAAAACCATGTGTGTTTCTATCTTATTTTTATCTCTAAGCAATGATACACGTAATTTCTACCACCCAATATCCCTGGAGCTGATTAAACGAAGTTCACAATCTTGAACTACTGTGAAACTTCATCCACTTTTAATTCACTATAAAATCTCTAAAATAAAATAACGTTGAGCAAAGGTTTAGATGCTTTTAATCCTTTCCACGTGACGTCGTCCACACGCTCGTCGACCCCGCGGCGTCTCTCGGCTGTAACGTGCCAAACCAGGCACAGGCTTGGGCCTGAGGGGGGTGCGTGGGCGCCGGTCCTTCCGGGCCACCTCAGAGAGTCGGAGACGCGGCTTGGGGGGCGCAGCGAGGGCTCGGGGCCAGGTCGCGGATGAACTGCTGCTCACCCAAAGGGCAATGGGCCTCTCCAGGTCTCGTAAGACATCACCCTTCTAGGGGCTCTAAAAGCGCAGGGGGGCGAGAGGCCACCCAGAAAACTTCCATGCCCCTGCCACTATTCTTTCTGCTGAGACAAAAAATAATTCATCAATTTGCCTGATAAGGACACTGGAAGATAAAGTAAATTTAATCAAGAATAAACCATAAAAACATAAGTCATAAGTTTAACAGAACAAAATACAAAATACAATGAAAATGCATTCCCTGGCAAATAGTGAACATCGAAACTACGAGACAGAAATTAAGGAATTTCAGACCAAAGTTTTAAAAGAAACAAAACCAAAAGTTTTACAAGAGCAAACATGCCAGGCAGAAAACAAGCAGCTCCACACGTCCAGGCACACAGCATCTTTCCAGTGCAGGGCACCGGGCCTGGCGAGGTCTGCAGGGGAAGAGGCCTGGGGCACGTGCCATGGGGCGCCTGGTCAGGGTCGCCTCTCGCCCACCACACGCAGACCCGGCAAAGCCGGCCTGAGGGTCCCCCAGGCTGCAGTCACAGCCAGCCTCCCATGAGGCCTGAGACAAGTCGAGGCGCAGGCTCGGGGCCACTCCGCCCCAGGCGCCCCCTCAAGTGCCCACCCCAGCAGACCCACGAGGACGGGGCACGCCAGCCTCCACGCCAGCCACAGGTCCACACGTGGGCGGCACCCCCCTGCTGACGGAACGAGCGGGCACGCGGGGCGACGTCTACCAGGGAGCCCCTGCCTTCCACCCTGGCACAGCCCCCGGAGGGCTCGGTCACTGGCTCCTCATTGGGGGTCCTCACCTCGTGGGCTACCGTTTCTGCTCTGTTTTCCACCGTTTCACCTGCACCTTAAGTACTGTGCAGTGAAGTTTCACACACACGTTTTTACACAAATGTACACACCTGGGGTCACTTCATGATCAAAGAAGAGTACTTTAAAGATGCCGCGTGGCAATCTCACACGGGCAACCCTAAGCGCCGGGAGCGGCGCCGCGCTGTCTAACCCGAGGGCCGCCGCAGCCTCAGCTGAAAGCTCAAGCCAAGACCCCAGCCGCCCAGCCATCGAGACTCCACTCGGGAACAACCGCGCGGGGCAGGGTGCCATGACGCAAGCAGCTGTGGCGTGAGGACGCTCGGGACTCTGCTGCCGGGAGAGGAAGACAACGCCCAGGAGAAGCAATCCCGGGTCAGCGCAGCAGCTTTAATCACACCATCTTTAAATACGGGCACTCGTCAACGAGTGGTGCCTTTCAATGCCTTGAAAAACGGTGCTTCAAGCAACGGCTCCAGAAAGAACGGTGGGGTGCTGGCCGGGGCGCCAGGGCTCGGTCCCCCACAACAACAGCTCCTCGACGGCAGGCGCTGGCTGAACCAGCCAGCCTGGTCCTCGGAACCTACGGGAGCAGTGGACGGCTCTAGAAAGAGCAGGAGGAGGCTCACCCTCCCCGCAGGACCATGCCCCTCCCCGGCCGCTGAAGCCGGACGCGCCTGCTGGGGCCCGGGTAGGCCACGAGGACCCACGAGGCCGCCGACATCTGCTGAAGGGTCTGGTGGCCGCTGACGGCTAGACCGCTGGGTCATCAGGCAAACCAACACTTGCTTCACTGGAGTCCCAGAGGGAAAGGCAGAGAGAAAGGGGCAGAAAAAGCTTTGAACAAACAACGGCCAAAAACTTCCAAAATCTGAACAAAAACATGAATGTGCACATCCAGGATTGCTCAACAACCTCCAAGCAGGGTAAGAGGGCTCCACGAAGCCACGTCACAGCAGAACTGTCAAGACCAAAGACAGAGGGGAATCTGAAAGCAGCACGAGAAGCGTCTTATCACATACAAGGGATCCCCAGGGACTGAGCGCAGATTTCTCAGCAGCAGCCCAGCAGGCTGGAAGGCGGGCACGGCACAGCCGAAGTCCTTAGAGAGCAAACGAAGAAGAAATTCAGACATTCACAGACGGAAGCTGAAAGCTCATTACCAGAAGACCTGCCTACAAGAGGCCAAAGGGAGTCCCGCAGGCTCAGGTAACTGGACACCAGCCAGGGGCGCGGCGCCCGAGGAGAGCCCGAAGCCTGAGCACTGTGCGCCGAGTCTCGGTTTGTAGCTGCTCCCCACCCCACATGACTCAACAGTCATGTGAGTCATGAGTCATTTTTTACAAAATTTTTTGTAAAAAAAATTTTTACAAAAAAATTTTTACAAAAAATTTTTTACAAAATTTTTTGTAAAAAAGTCACAGATTACGTTAATAGGCAGACAACGTAAAAGGGGAAGGATGGCCCACAGAGGGGGGCTTTACTCCACCGAAACCAGGCTGGAACTAGTCTCACCAGGTTATTAGTTACCACTAAGAAGATGCCTAAAAAACATATACAAACAGAAAGAAATAGGGAATCAAAATGGTACACTAAAAATAGCAACAAAAAAAGGCACATGCAGAAATCAAGCAGCTATATGGCAGAAGTAAGCCTTTTCTCCTCAGTTACCACCTTCAACGTCAAAAAATCAAACTCTCCTAATGAAAGGCAGAGACTGGCAGACTGGATGAAAAAGCACAATCCATCTATGTGCTGCCTACCGGAGACTCACTCGAAGTACAAGCAAGGCTGAAAGTAAAAGGGTAGAGAAAGATTCCACACCAAGCCATCAAAGGAGAGCTGGAGTGGCCACGTTAGTGTGAAGTCAAAAAAGACTCAAGACACAAAAAAAGGGTATTTTTCACTGATAAAAGGTTTGACCCAGCAAGATATGTGATTATAATCATGCACACACATCCCAAGAGTTCCAGAACACATGACGCCAAAAGGGGCAGTGCTGCAGGGAGAAGCAGACGGCTCTCTGCCAACAGCTGGTGCGTGCAGGCCCCCACGCTGGGTAGCGGGGGGGACACGGGAGCAGAGGGTCCACAAGGAAAGACGGGCCTGAAGGCCCTATCGAGCTGAAGCAGAGCCTGTGCACACAGCACACCACTCAAGAGCAGAAGACATTCTCCCCAAGCGCACCCAAGCATGCACTCTCTAGCTATGAGTCTAAGCGAATTTAAAAATGCTGATCATACAAAATATCTTCTCAGACCACAATGGAATAAACTAGAAACTAGTAACAGAAAGAAAACTGGAAAATTTACAAATATGTGGAAATTAAACAACATACTATTAAACAACGAATGCCTCAAAGAAGAAAACACAGGGAAATTAGGAAATCTCTTGAGACAAATGAAAACAAAAACACAACACAACAAAACTTATGGGATGCAGCCAAGGCAGTGCTCAGTGGGAAATTAATAGCTCTAAACGCCTTCGTTAAAATAGAAGATAACAGATCAATAACTGAACATCACACCTAAAGAAACTAGAACAAGAATAAATTTAACCAAGGAGGTTTAGAGACTTGTACACTGAAATGCACAGATGATTGCTGAAAGAAATTAAAGATCTAAATAAACAAAAAGACAATCAACTGCCACAAGTTGACAACAAAAAGACAAGCCCAATTTACAAAAGGAGCAAAAGACCTGAATCAACTTTTCTCCCAAGAAGATACCAAATGGCCAAGAAGGCACACGACGAGGCTCAACAGCACGAGCCGCTGGAGGAACAGTGAGATGCCCCTTGGCGCCCCCGGGACGGCTGTTATTTAACAACAGACACTGCCAAGAATGCCGGGAAACGGGAACGTAAAGGAAAAGGGCTGGGTGGGCCTCAGCAAGGGGCCAGCGACCCACCCCCCCGCTGCCGACTAGGAACTGAGAGCAGCGGGCCAGCAGACGCCACTCCGCGGTGCGCGTGGCCGCTCAGCCCGGCGGCGGAGGCACAGGCGGCTCGAGGAGGACTGCGGGCGTCCACTCGGACGGAGGCGCCGGCACGAGTCCTCTCCTGTAAAACGCTCACAACACGCAAGTTCACAGACAGAAGCAGAACTGTGGCTGCCAGGGTGGGTGCGGGTGGGGACGGGGAGTCAGCAGCTAAGGGCTTCTGCTTCCGGGTGGGGCAAGAAAGTTCTGGAAACAGTGATGAAAGTTACACAGCATTGTAGCGTAGTAACGTCTGGAAAGTTCTGGAAACAGTGATGAAAGTTACACAGCATTGTAGCGTAGTAACGTCACAGAAATTGCTCACTTAAAAATGTTTAGTGATTTCTACGTCACTTACATTTTCTCACAGTAACCAAGGAGAGAGAGAAACAATAAAGACCAGACGAAGAGCAAGGCGCAGCCGGCGGGCCGCGCTCCTCGGGTGCTTCCACGGCGGAGAGGCGGCGCTGGCCACGGAGCACCGGCTGAGACGCCAGAAAAAACCGAAGTCAACGACAGCGAGGAGCAAAAACAGCGAAACAGACAGCAGGACGCCGCCACAAAACCAAAACCTTGTTCTCTGAAAGACTCATAGTGAATAAACTCGGGTAACACTAATCAGAAAAAGAGAAGCCACAATGTTAGGAATAAAGCAAAATAAAAGAGAACGCCTGCTAAGAATGTGTATTTTGATCACCTTCAGGCCAATAAATTTGAAATCTTAGATGTGAGGCAAAATCTGGAAAAAAAAAAATCTAACATTCCAGAATTGACCTGAGGAAATAAAGGCCTGATACACCTATAGAACAATTGTTTTTAAAACTTTTATCAGTAGTTTAAGAATCTCCCACACGCAGAAGAAAGATTTTTCAGAAGAGGGTTAACATTTAAAATGACCAACATTTAATTGGACCAATTTACATGACCAATATTTTACCAACTCTTGGAAAAGACAGAGGAAACTGCATCCTAGCTCACTAAGGCAGTACAGAAAAAGGAAAAATTAAAGATCAAACCTATATCATAGATACATATGCAAAAATTCTGACACTGGAAGAGGGAACCAAATCTATCCAAGTAGAAAAAGACACCGCACATCCCAGTCAAGGCGGCGTGGGAGCGCATCTGTTCAGTGCGTTCAGGGCGGGGATCGAGCCCGGGCTGCACACGGGAAGCAGGCCTCAAGCCTGACCTGCACCCGCGCCCCCGGGGGCTTCTGGTAGTCGGAAACCTGCAACTAGGGTCCACCACTTCAACAGTCGTTCCCAAGACGGAGAAAGCTGCAGGGAGGCCCAGGCCCCCAGCACTGCGCCCCCAGCAGCCCCCGGGCCCCTCAGCACTGTGCCCCCAGGCAGGATTCCCGCCTGGCAAGGGCACATGGAAGCAGCGGTTCATGGACCGCGTCAGGAGCCATGACATTAAGACAGAAGAGCACAGTGTAGAAATATTTCCAAGTTGAGCTGCAGATCCCACGTGACTTCCGAGTTACCCAAGAGGGCGATTCGAGAGTCGACAGGACTAAGAGGACGCGGGACAGCACCTGTGGCCCACAGGCACTTCCTACAAAGCACAAGGCATCAGGGTGCAGAGCAGAGCCACGCGCTCCCCGGGCCCCCCAGGCCCCCCGGGAACCGTCCCGGCGCTGAGCAGCAGGCGAGACCCCAGAGCAGGGGGCCCCTGCGCGACGCTCCGACAGCAGCCATCCACGCTCAACACAGGCACAGCTTCTCAGCCGCCGAGGGAAACCCTTTCCAGGTGGATTAAGACCCTTCCCCAACCCGCCCTCCCACCACGGGCACGGCGCCAGAGGCCCAGGGCAGCGTGGCAGCAGGCCCCAGGCCTGCCCGAGGAGAGGCCAAGGCCTGGACCGCACGGGAAGGACAGCAGGACGCTGCCAATGCAGACCTTGGGGCGGCCAACCCCACAGCCTGGGCGCAGGGCACGAGGGCATGGAGGCCCAGGCGCGTCCGGCTCTGCGGGAGCATGAACTGAAAGCGGCCCTGGAACCGCCAGCCCTTCCTGCCAAGAAGACGCGCCACTCCCAGCTTGGGCCTGCTCGTGGGCGGTGCCGCCAAGAGACACGCCTGCCCCGGAGCACAGCCCACAAACCCTGCGGCGACCTGGAGCGGACCCTGCAGCGTGCAGCCGCCATGAGCCAGAAGCCCCCCCCCGCTACGGGCTGCAGCAGGAGGCGGCCATTGCCAGGGAACCGGGCCGGGGTAATGCCCACTTGGCGACCTGCGTGGCAAGGCACGAGCAGGCAAAGAAAACACAGGCCAGCTGGATTCCCCCAAAATTAAAAACCTCTGTGCCTTGAAGGGCACCATCAAGAAAGTGAGTCGACAACCCACAGAACAGAAAAAATATTTGCACATCGTGTATCAGGTGAGGGTCTAGAATCCCGAATATATGAAGAACTCTTATCAGTGATAATAGGACAAAGGACCCAGAGGAAAAAGTGGCAAAGGATTTGAACAGACATTTCTCCAAAGAGACACAAGCGTCCAATAAGCACATTTAAAGATGTTCAACGCCATTAGCCATCCTCAGGGAAATGCAAGTCAAAGCCGCCACAATGTAATTAGCACCACTGAATCACAGCCTTGACCGTGGTTCAAAGGGGGATTTTAGATGGTGCTCACGTTTCTAGAATAAAAACTTAAAACGCGAGCACAGCACCGCACAACACAGCAAACGCGGGCCTCAGCTACTCGCACAATCATAACCTGCTTCCCTCAACCGCAGCCAAGGCACCCCACGAAGGCCAAGTGCAAATAGTGGGGGGTGTTGGGAACTCTACTATCTGCAAGGTTTTTCTGTAAACCTACAACTTTCTAATTAAAAAAACCACCCAGTGAGGCACCGCTTCACCCAACTAGAATGGCTAGAACCAAGAAGACCGTGACGGGCGTGGTGGAGGCAGGGAGAACGGGGCCCTCGCCAGGGCAGGGGCAAGCCCGGGGTGCAGCTGCTCCGGGAAATGCCGGCCTCCCTCCTAGGGACGCTCCGGGAGAAATGAAGGCACGCGCCTGCACACAGCTGCACACCCGCCATCGTTCACAGCAGCCGAGAGGCGGGAGCGAGTGTGCGTTGGCAGAGGGATGAGCAAGACGTGGTCCATCGACGCAACGGGATGGCATCCAGCCACAAGCAGGGAAGCTCCGATAAGCAGCACAACACGGCGAAGCGTGAAAACTCGACGCGGGGAAAGCAGCCACACAAGACCACGTGACAGGACCCCGTTTCTCTGAGACGCCCATCAAGAGACAGAAAGCGGGTCGGGGTGGCCCGGGGCTGGGCCGGGGCAGGGGGCGCGGGGGAGCTGCGGGCTTTTCTTCCGGGGTGACGAAAATGCCCTGCAAGGGGCTGGTGACGCGCTCACGGCCCTGTGCACCTACAGAAGACCAACTTCAAATGAGTGAGCTACGCAATACGTGAACTACGTCGAGATAGACCTGGTTAAAAAAGTAAACTACTGACCCAAGCCAACACAAAACAAAGAACTGATACAGGGAAGCGGGTGTGGCTCAATCGATAGAGCCCCCGTTTACCATGCGGGAGGCCCCGGGTTCGCTTCCCAGGGCCTCCTTGTGAGGCAGGCCGGCCCGCGCGGCGCGGTGGGCTGATGCAGCGGGACCTCACAGCAAGGGGGAGATAAGCAGACACAGAGAAGACACGCAGCGAATGGACACAGCAAACACAAGCAGCAAGGGGGGATAAATAAAATAAATAAATGAATGAACAGATACAATTCTCCCATCAGCGGGAGAAGCAGGGAACGGAACAGGGACCCCCTGCAAATTCAGCGGTGTTGCACTTCCGAGTCTGATGGTGAGAGGTTCATGGGTATTATTTGGCTTCATAGTTTATACATATTGCCACGTAAAAAAATATACTAAAACCTATAGTATTAACAGATTAAAGAAAAAATTCCTCTCAAATACAAGACAAAACCACTCAAAAAATTTAAACTAATATTAAAAACTATTGTTAATGATTAAGTGATGAATGCACAACTATGTAATTATACCAAATACCATCAATTGTATGCATTGGATGAATTGATGCTTTATTAATATGTATCAATAAAATCAATTCATTTAAAAAAAAAAACAAAACTGTGGAGCAGGGAAAAAAGGATCTTCCCTAATGAAAAGCGCACTGACAGCGCCTGTCGACTGGCCAGGACCGTGACACGGCTGCACCCACCCCCTCCGCGCCACTCGGCTGACCTGAAGGCAGGAAGCCTGCAGGTGTGGAGACGGCCACCTACACCGAGCCGGTCCCCAGATACCACCCACATCACAACACACTGCGCCGCCCTAAGTAAACGGTGATTTCTAAAAACACACAACTTATAGTACCAGCAGAACAAGCTACCTAGGAATGAACCTAACGGGCCGCTAACCAGCAACAAGCAGCGCCCTCGTCCCGGTTCCAGACCGTTCTTCACAAGAGGAGCCTGACACGGGGCTTTCAGGGAGGCCGAGGGTGCAGAGCAGAGGAACGACCTGGAAATTAACTAAAAGCAGCGGCCACCGGAGGGCGTGGCTCGAGGGCCTGCACGAGGCCACCCGCCACCCCCAGGGCCCTCTCCCGCCCCGTCCGGCCCTTCTCCTCCCCTCATACGCCTCGAGGAAGTCTGTCCGTCTAGGTCCCGTCACTAACATGAGGACAGAGCTCCCTGAAGGAGTGCCGAGGTCAGGGCAATGCTGGCCAGAAGCCCTACAAGATGCGTCAGAGAACGTGAGACGCTCACGGCGAGCTGCAGACACGCGGAAGCACGGAGAGGCGAGTCAGCCAGGACGCTTCTGAGGAGCTGGGGGTCCCGCCCGGAGGCGCTGCCAGGGCTCGGCACGCAGCCCTGCCGCGGCGCTGGCACAGGGCGATGGGCAGGTTGAGGGGGCCAGGGGCCCGTGGAGACCCCTTGCAGCAGAGCAGCCCCACAAACTGGCAAAGTGACCCTGAAAATAAAATCAGACCCCACCTCACGCCACCCCCACAAGACGCACGCAGAGGAAAAGACTGGAAAGTCTGGCAACACTGAAAAAGGACCTGCAGTTTGTGCTCAGGTGCCGTCAGCCGCCGGGCCTAGACGGGCACGCCTGTGGATTAAAGGACCCAGCCGAGGCGCGCTTCAGGGCCACTGGAAGGCACCAGCACAGCCAGCAGCGGGGCCATGGAGGACGTCCTCTCTCAGGACTCCAGTCCAGAGGGAATGTCTTCAAGGACATCACCCAAAACGAGCAGGCGCTGCCAGGACGCACCGCCAGCCCCCGCGCTAGACGGCTCCTGGTCCCGGGGAAACTGCGCGGCCTCCAACCAAAATCCCACTGCCTGGCGGCCATGGAGGCTCGGCACCTGTGCAGGCAGCGACACTCCTGCCGCGCCAGATGCCTCTGAGGCATCAAAATCACACTACAGAGACGTGCGAGACAGCAATGGGCACACAAGCCGAGTGCGTGAAGCGCACCAGACCAGACAGCGTTCGCGCGGGCATGGCCGCGTGCCCATGCTCAGGTGTGCACACACGTGAACGGCGGCCTGAGAGGCAGGTGCGCTACTGGCGCTCGGGGAGTGCCGAAGGTGCCTTCTGCTGAGAGGACACTTTGCTTCTTTGAACAAAGCTGACACGTGATAACATGGAGTGTTTGCTAGTCTCTAGGTTTTTGTTTGTAACTTTTCGTATAAAGAGCATGAACACAGAAAAACCCCACGTAGTCGGCTTCTGCCTGGAAGGCCCTGGCCAGGCCCCGCACTGTCGAGCTGACCCTCCAGGCTCCTCTGGGCCACCGGCGCCTCCTGGCAGATCTGACTCACTTTCAGGACACCTGCAGGCTGGAGAGGCCACGGCTCCTTTCCCTCGGGTCAACAGTGAGCTGAAAAGCCCACCACTCGCCTCCAGAAGCTTCTGCACCGAAACTGGCTCTGGCGGAAAGCATTTCTGCGCACCCAAGGCCTCACCATAGGCCTCCAGCCACACAGGTGGTGGCGATGGAGGGACGAGGCACCCCCCTGACCACACCTGAGCCCATGGGACATGCCCTGGGCCCACTAGGCTCCCACTTTTGAGGAGTTTGGACCCCTCACTGCTGGACCAGAGGTTCTCATCCTGGCCGGCGAGGGGTTGCGGCTGCTGCCCCGCCTCTGTAGCAAGCCACACAGTGCGCACGGTTCCCGATGGCAAAGGCCTTGCCTGGCAGAGCAGAGCCTGTGGACCCCACGGCAGCGTCCATGCCCTGCCGTGGTGGCCCCGAGAGCCAGGGGCTCAGAGCCCACCATGGCACAGACAAGGCCCATGCACATTCCACAACCATCACAGGGCAAACTGAGGGGCAGGACAGCACGTCGTCCTCAGGACTCTGCCCACACTGCTGTCAGATGCACACAGAGCAAGTGCCGGCAGCCCCAGGCCCGGCACCACGCCGTGGCGGGTCAGAGAATAGCCCATGCTCAGGAAACATGCCCTGGCACGTCTGTAAACTACCCACAAACGGTTCAGAAAAAAGACGGGCGCGCACATGGCTGGGTACAGAGAGCAGGCCAATACAGGAAAGGTTACCGACGGGATTCTGTGGAAAGGGATGCGCACATTCCATGGTCTCTATTCCGTCAGCGTTCCTAAGTTTGAAATTCTTTCCCAGTAAACCGGAAGTGAAGACGAGCACACACCCCGTGCTGGGGAAGTCCCTCCATCATTAGGTGCGCAGGCATGGCAATGGCCTGTGGCGCTGCGAAAGGAAACTGGCCAAGTCTCAACCTGCCTCGGCCACAAGTGAGGGGACGGGGTCAACGCGAGCCGCTGCAGGCACCGCTGCAGGAGCAGGCCCAGACCGTGGTCGTCAGGCCATTGCGCCTGCCGCAGATGCTCAGTAGGGGCCCCAGGCGGCCATGCAGGAAGAGGTCCTGGCAAGGAGACCACCAGACAGAGCCCAGGGAAGGAAGGTGCCTGAGGGCCTCCACATGACAAAGGGACCACGGAAAGCGGCAGAACCCCTGCTCGGGACGCCAGCAGCCCCGAGGCCCGTGTCGGCAGAGCGTGCTGACCAGCTGGCCACACGCCCTCCACAGCCCTGGGCCTGCCCCCAGCACTCCTTGTATGCTCTCCAGCTCTTTCCATCAAAACCAATCTGCGCACATGAGGAGTTGCTGCCAGGTTGCAGGTCTGGGGGCACAAGGAGCTGCTCCGCCGCACGCACCTGGGCCCCATGAGCCCAGGCCGGAGGTGCCACCAACAGGGGTGCCGAATCCTCCTGCCCCGAACCTGAACTTGAGAGCTCACTGCCTGCCAACTGGGGCAGGCGGAGAACCAGGGCGTCCCAGGTCCTCAGAAGCAATGGTGACGCTGAGACGGTGTGTGCCCATGGAGAACAGCCAGAGCCTCCAGGAGGGGAGGGAGAGGCGCCGTCCATCCCGAACCACACCTGCTGGCCCTGCTCTCATGCCGGCTCGTGCTGGTCAGGGTCAGTCTGGTTGCCACGTGTCTCCAGAGCGCGCCCACCGTGAGGCTGCTGCTGTGCCTCCCTGGCGAGCGTCAGGCAACCATGCAGCAGAGGCTCCGCAGTTGGGGCTTCCATCTGGGAAGGGCCTGGTGAGGGTCCCTCTTTGCCCCAACCCATGGCAGACCCAAACTTTTATAAATGGAATAACTTCCAGAAAAATGGGAAAGGACACACAAAACCGAGCCCCATGATAGTTCTGTTATGTGCGGCAATGGCTGGGGGGGGCCCCATGTGCTCTCCCGTCCTAATTCGCTCACTGCTGAGGTAACTGCGCTGCCCGGGTCAGAGCAGCATGCCACGCCAGCCTTTGGGTTCACGAGGCCGCTCTTCTCAAGGTGGAAGGCGCTGCCCAAGGCACAAGGAGGCTGCTGCTCCCCGAGCCGCGCAGTGGACGAGCAGCCCGAGCGGCCTCCTAAGGAGGAAACGGCCGCTCAGAACGGCAGAGCTGTTAACGGCAGACACCAGACACGGGGACTCCGACGTCAAGAAAGGAATTTCCTCTTGTTCAGACATTCCTCCTCTTATCTTTCCTAATTTTTACCTGTTGTTTCTAGCTTAGGAACAACGTTTTCTTGATAGGAACAGGTGAGGGAAGGAAGACACGGACACAGACGAGCACAACTCGGGATCCCGTTCCTGTGCGGCCGCCCGACAAGCCTGAGGGCCACGACCCCCACCGGCAGAGGGACCAGGAAGGCGACAGCGCCCCTGCCGGACCTGCCCCAGCCCCCAGCCATCGCACAGGGAGCCCCCGTGGAGACAACAGCCGAGGCCGTGCCGGGCCACAGGCAGCAGACTCCCCAGCGAGACCAGACGCGCAGGAGCCGTGCTCCTACGCCGACCACCGCGCCGACCACCGCGCCAACCACACTCAGAGAAATAACAGCTCCTGGGGCCTGGCAATGCTAAACCGTAAGAAATCACAGACACTCTCCTCCGCCAGGGACAGACCACGATACCAGGATTAGTTGGTCATAGTTATCTTTTTTACGTGAAAGCTTAAATTTTTAAGCTGCTCAAGTTATGAAAGGGTCTCCGGACCGGGGCCCAGCCCTGCT
>JAQZBX010066452.1:0-16128 GCA_029593785.1 Cabassous unicinctus
ATCCTCACTTCTCAACCTCTCTATGTTTCCCTTGCTGTATATAGCTGTTGTTTCTGGCTATTTGTGGACAATAACTTATTTGCTATTGAGGAGTTTTAATGAGATATATTCATATAAGGTATGATCTATACAAAGTCAATATTCAATGGCTTTTAGGATAATCATAATGTTGTACATTAATCTCAAAAATTTTAGAACAATTGCTTCAAAAAGAAGACACTGCACTCCTTAGCATTCCTTCCACAGACCTACATAACCACTAATCTAACTTCAGTTTTACAAACTGATTTATATTTACATTTTATACAAATGTAATCATATAATATATATTACTCTACATCTGGTTTCCTTCATTTAGTATAATGTTTATTTTTTGTCTGATATTAAGATTTTGTAGTATTAACTTACATTTTCTTGGCTTCAAAGAAAAATGGTCTTATATATGCAATTCTACCCATATTCATATTTTACATAATTTAGCTATATTTCACATAATGTATTTAGCTCATAATAGGACAATCATACAGTATTTGTTTTTTTGTGTCACAACAACATAATGTCCTTCAGGTTCCTCCATGTTGTCATATGTTTCATGACTTCATTTTTCCTTACTTCTGCATAATAGTCTATGGTATGTACACTCCAGAATTTCTTTATCCACTCATCAATTGATGGACACTTGGGTTGTTTCAACTTTTGGTCATCATGAATAAACTGCTGTGACCACCATTGAGCAGATGTCTATTCGTGTCACTCTTCCCAATTCTTCTGGGAATATACATAGCATTGGTATTGCCAGGTCACATGACAAGACTATATTTGACTATTTTAGGAACTGCCAAACAGTCCTCCACAGTGACTAAACCATTCTACATTCCTTCCTCCCTCAGGACCCACAGTACCCACCAAGATTAACTCTTTGAAGGACCATATTTTTAGTTACTTAAAAACATTGAGGGCTTAACATACTGGCCTCTCCTCCCCTATTAGGCATTGCCTATGATCCAAAAGTTACCCAGCCCTCTCTTTAGGATTACAGCAGGACTTCCCAGGATGAGTGACCAACACCTTCTCACTCATTATGTAAGTCTCCATCCCCTCATACAACACACTATGACAAAATGACCA
The DNA here is from genome assembly GCA_029593785.1 of Cabassous unicinctus. Classification (NCBI taxonomy): domain Eukaryota; kingdom Metazoa; phylum Chordata; class Mammalia; order Cingulata; family Chlamyphoridae; genus Cabassous; species Cabassous unicinctus. The sequence continues at coordinate 1,129 of JAQZBX010066452.1, forward strand.
CTACACATTCCCTGGAAGCCTGCCTCACGTATGACCTCTCCCACATGCCTCCACATCCAACACCTTAAACCAGTAACTCTCCACTGACATATTTGCCAAAAGAACATTCACAATATTGTAGTTTGAACCACATCCTCAACAAATACCCAGAGTTTACCTGCATTCTCCCCCAACCCTTGCCCCAGTTCCATGGACAGTCTGGCCCAACTTCCCCACCCTACTCCCTCAAGGACCAACACTGCCCAGCCCAATAGTGTCACTGCACCACTGTTATGTCCATCCACTGCACAACTATACCCTTCCACCTTAGATTTTGCTCATGTGGGCATTGACTCACAGTCTTCTTCTCCATTTCTGTCTCCTGTAATACTATATTCCACATTCTAGCTCTTTGAGTCATGTTCTTTTTAGCCATTTATTTTGCATTTTAGAAAATGCCTATTCATGGTCTTTGCCAAATTATAAATTGGGTAGGTCAACTTTTTGTATTTGAGTTGAGATCTCTTTATAAATCAGAAATTAAAACTTTATCAGACATTGAAAATATATTTCAAATTTTTCTCCCATTTAGTAGTCTGCCTTTTCACTTTCTTGACAAATTACATTGAGCAAAAAAGTAATTAATTTTGAGAAGTTCCCATTTATATGTACTTTATTTCATTGTTTATGTTTTGCATGTAAATTCTAAGAAAACATCACCTACCCCAATGCCTGGAAGATGCTTCCCTACATTTTCTTCTAGGAGTTTTATGGTCTTGGCTCCTATATTTTTGTCACTGATACATTTTGAGTTAATTTTTGTATAAGGTCTAAGGTAGTGGTCCTCTTTCATTTTTGGATATTGATATCCAGTACCCCCAACACCATTTCGGAAGACACTGTTATGTCCCATTTGAATGGATGTAGCAGCCTTGACAAATATCAGTTGACCACAGATGGGAGAGTCTATTTCTGTACTCTCAATTCCATTCCATTTGTCAATGTATCTATCTTTGTGCCACTACCATGCTGTTTTGACTATAGTAGCTTTGTAGAATGTTTTAAAGTCAAGATGTGTAAGTCCTCCAATTTTGTTCTTCTTTTTCAAGATGTTCTTGGAGATTTGGGACCACATCCACATCAAAATAAATTTGATAATTGGCTTTTCCTTTTCTTCAAATTAAGCTGTTGGGCTTTTGTTTGGGATTGCATTGAATCTGTAAGTCAAGTTGGGTAGAATTGACATAGTAATGTTATTTATTCTATTAATCCATGAACATAGAATATCCTTCCATTTGTTTAGGTCTTCTATGATTTTTAGAAAGGTGGTGCAGTTTTCTGAGTATAAGTTCTTTACATCTCTTGGTGAATTTATTCCTAGGTATTTGATTATTTTAGTTGCTGTTGTTAACAGAATATTTTCTATTCTCAGACCAAGTCAGTGGTTTAATATTCAAGGGCCTAGTGAAGTCATGTTCCTCAGTCTTAAACTTTGGAGTAATCATTAATTTGAAGGATGGTATAAGTCCAAGGGGGTTTGATGTAAGGAAATCAGTAGAGTCAAGGAGGGGGAAAAATAAAGACAGGAGTCACCTGAATCAAAGCATGGTCTCTTGGGAACACAGAATCAGGAGCAAAATTTTCTTTCAATCTTGACTAGAATCCCACAGGGAAATGATGGCACAGTGTTTGGAGAAAGAGCAGGAAATTGCCTAATGAGATGCTATAGGGAAGGTTTAAATCTCTCCTTGGCTGTTGTCCCTCAGCTTGTGCAACCTTATTCTGGAGAGATCATGTTTGTTTCTCTTGGGGTCCCAAGTTCTGCTGGGAGACTGATTCCTAAACCCTTGTAGCTGTCCTATTTGGGGACCCAAATTCAGTGCCATCAACCACCAACTTGGGAGAAGTATGGACATTCACTCAGACACCTTCCACTCAGAGATGCAATCCAGGTGAGTCATAGAGTCCAGAAGATGTTGCAGAAAGGTTTGAGGGAAAATTGAAAGGTTAAAATATTATCTGAGTTCATCGGAGAGTCAGTCCGAGATAGCCCAGGGCCAAAACATCATCATGCTTGTTCTCCCATTTGCTTAGTTAATTAACATATTCATGTATTATAGTAAATTTACATCTGTTATTAACTTACTAAGGTAATGTAGCAACTATTGCTTTATAAAAAATAAGTTAAATTCTTATTTTATTTTTTCATCATAATTATAAATGATTGCATTTTTTATAACTAAAATGTATCCTCTTTTAAAAATATAATCTATGTTAGTTTTTTTACACACTTAATCTTTTGTAACATAGTTTTGCATGCCATAATTTTATTGATGTCATATATAAAACTATCAGTGGTATTATCTATTGCTAACCCCATTACAACTGCTAATTTTTATAGTGTCCTTGCATAGATATATATTTTTTTCTTAAAAAGGAGAATGAAACTCTTTTTAAAAAATCTGTTTCTGACCATATCTATATTGTTTTAAGTGAATGATATATCATATATATATATTAAATACAATTACAAAATTTATTGATTAAATGGAAACATTGCTGAATGTCTTGTTATAGAGTTTTTGGTATCATCAAGTACTGCAATAAAATCATGCAAAATATTTTTTTAAGAGGAGATATCCATTGGACACTGCATTCAGGGGTCACTGCTGACAATTAAGTGATGGAAATGAATACCTAATTAGAACAGAGAATGGGGCTGTCTAGGATAAGTAAAACATCTGTCCAAGAAGCTATGCAGTTCAGGGTATTAGGAAAAGAGGGTATAGGACTGAAAGAATGGGCAGTGAAGTGATGGTATTTCACTTTTTATTTTAAGATGAAGTATATTTGAGCATGTTTCTGAATTGCTGGGAAAGATCCAGTCCAATATAGATAGATATTACCTTGCTACAGCAGTTCCTGAGACATTTTCACATGAAAAATGATAATTTTTATTTATTAGATTGAAAGGGATATACTGAAAATTTACCAGAAAATATTCCTCTTTTGGTGATATTACATATGCCTGTTTATTATCCATTCATTTCCTTTATTGCATAATTTTGTTCTTGTTTTTGCTTTTGTATTTTTGGGTCTGAGTTCTTATTCTTGTTTATAACTGCATTCTGTCAAACATAACCTGCTGCAGGTTTTATCACCAACTTTTTAGTCTGCCTTTTAGGTCTTTCATGCTTGTATGGATATACTAGCAGGACTGTGTATAAATTTATAAGGTTTTTTTTTCAGATACTTGTTTCAAGAATTGAAAGTTTAAGTCATATGTGGGAAGCCAGTACTCAACCACTGAGCCACATCAGCTCATAAATTTATAAATTTTGCATAATCAAATAAATCAGTTTTACATATTTTATTGCTACAACTGCATTTCAGTATAAAAAAGTCTTCATTGTTCAAGTTATATCTCCTTTCATACATATTTCCATCTCTTTTCTTATCTCTGTTTTCATCATTGTATCTTTATCTTTTGTGGTTACTTGAATTTTTAGAAGTTGCATTAATTTTACCATCTTATGGAAAGCCTTCATTACCATTCAACTATCCATTATCTTTATTCTAACAATTAGTATATTTGAACCCATAAATGCTTATACAGGATGAAATTGTGACTTTTGATTCTGCTTCATCCCTGCTTTAAAAAAATGAGTATTTGTGTATACATATTTTACTTTTCAAATATTTGTTTATTTGTTAATGTATTTTGATATTTTAAAAATATTTATATCTTCTATGTTGTTGTTAGAAGTTACATTTAGATATTTCACTCATTCATTTTTAAGAAGGTTTTTTGAAAAAACTATATTTAACCTGGTTTCATTTTTTCTGATTTTTCATTTAATAACTTTACATTTTAAAGTTTATTTATATTAATTCATATATATTCATATACTTTAGTGAAAACAGAAAAGAGAAAAATGTAGGTCAAGCTTCTGCTCACTTGAATCTTACATTTTTCTGGGGAAATCAGAGTACAAGTAAAGAGGTGTGTGCATGACGTATTGACCTGAGAGATACATCTTGTGAAGGAAGTTAATCACTTTAAAAGCACACAAATTCATGGCATATGCAAGCTTTTACAGGAAAAGGACCATGAAAGATTTGGCTAAGGGGCAGAATCAGGATTTTAGTGTGTCTATTTTATTTTTCATAAAAAAGTTCAAAACCCAAAGTTCTAAAGCCCAAATTGAGACAGGGACTTGCTTCAAATATTACTGGACCAGACAAAACATGTGTGTTCTAATAAACAGGAGACAGACACAGGAATTGCAGGTAGATCAGGGTGTGATGTGGAGACCACAACAAGGCAGATGCAACAAGAACATGTGCTCTGTCTGTGGTGCTTGAGTCTGGAAGAGTCTCAGCTTCCAAACTGGCTGCATGTTCGTTCTCCAACATCGCACTACCATTGTCTCTTCATTCATAGAAACTTTTCCCATTAGTGGTGAATGGCCTTATATTTGATTTTTCCTTGCTTTTCATGAAATGACCTCCAAAACTTTGACCATTTCTCAGCATCAAAAATACAGTTAACCTTGTGATCTTGGAGAGGCTTGGAGAGGCTTGGAAGTGAGTCTAGAAATGATGACTATATCAGTAACAGTAATTATAAGTGTCAAAAATAAAATGAAAAATAAAACACAAAGATCAAAATGGATGAAATTATAACTGCCTTTACAGTAATAACATTGAATGTTAATGGATTAAACTCCCCAATCAAAAGACACAGAATGATGGAATAGTTAAGAAAATATAAGCCATCTATATGCTGTCTGCAAGAGACTCAGCTTAGACACAAAGATACCAATAGATTGAAAGTAAATGGTTGGAAAAATATATTTTATGCATGCAGTAACAAAAAAAAAGATGTGATAGTTATATCAGACAATATAGACTTTAAAAGCAAAACTGTTATTAGAGACAAAGAAGGACATTATGTATTAATAAAAGGAATGATTCACCAGGAAGAAATAACAATCAAAAATGTATATGCACCTAACCAGGATGCCCCAAGTTAAATGAGACAAACACTGGCAAAACTGAAGGAAAAAATAGACATCTCTACAATAATATTTTGGAGACTTCAATACACTACTCTAAGTATTGGATCGAACATCTGGGCAGAGGATCAATAAAAAAACAGAGAGCTTGAATCATATGATAAATGGACCAAACCTAATAGACATATATAGAACATTACACCCCAAAACAGCAGAATATACATTCTTTTCAAGTGTTCATGGATCTTTCTCCAGGATAGACCATATGTTGGGTCACAAAGCAGATCTCAATAAATTCAACTAAATTGAAATTATACAAGGCACTTTCTCTGATCATAATGGAAAAAAGTTGGAAATCAACAAGTGGCAGAAAAAGGGAAAATTCACATATATATGCAGATTAAACAACACACTCTTAAATAATCAGTGAGTCAAAGAAGAAATTTCAAGAGAAATCAATAAATATCTTGAGGTGAAAGACAATGAGAATACAGCATTTCAGAACCTATGAGATGCAGCGAAGGCAGTATTGAGAGGAAAATTTATAGACTTTAATTCTTACATTGAAAAAGAAGAAAGAGCTAAAATCAAAGACCTAACTACATAGCTGGAGGAACTAAAAAAAGAACAGTAAACTAATCCCAAAGCATGTAGAAGGAATGAAATAACAAAGATCAGAACAGAAATAAATGAAATTGAGAACAAAAACAACAACAACAAAAGAGAGAATTAACAAAACCAAAAGTTGGTTCTTTGAGACGAATAACAAAATTGACAAACCCTTAGCTAGACGGACTAAGAAAAAAAGAGAGAAGATGCAAATAAATGAAATAAAAAATGAAAATAGGGAGGACCAGGATGGCATCAATCTAGGTGGGTATTCACAAATTAGATCTCCGGGGACGGCCGACTGTGGACAGAGTCCTGCCCGAAGGTCTGTGCTGTGGGCGCTCGGAGTGAGAAGCTTGGGTCATCTAGCAATGGGCAGATCGACAGCATGAAGTGATCGGTGGAGATTCATGAGTTAAGGCTGCCTATGGTGGTCAACACAGATGACTGAACCCCGCCCACACAGAAAACGGCTGGCTGGAGTCGCAGATCGTACATCTGCAACTCCTGCTGCCTGCCGGCATGAGGGAGCATACTCTGAGGGAGGGAGGGCTCTGACAGAAGGTGGAGAGGGGTTTAACTTCTGTGGATTTGGCTGCCTGGACCTCCTCATAGCTTTGGGGAGCAGATAAGCTGGCTTGAAACAACGCCAGGCTGAGGGGAGAGGCGAATCTGCTGAGGAAACCTGATTTAACCAGCATCCCGCTGATACTGAGGTCTGGCCCCAGAGGAGGTGGAGTCAGCCAATTTTATCACTCTGCACTGACAAGCATCAGAGCTTCGGCTCCACTAGGGAGGCCAGGAAGTGGGAAGGGCTTGATTAGTTTCCACGAGCCTATTTAGGGTCCACTCGCTGAAGGGGGTGATCTAGCAGAGGACTTCTTTTGGGTCCCTTATATGCAAAAATAATAATAAAAACAAAGACAGTCACTTTAAAAAAGGTATTTCTGTTCTTAATTTAGTATACTACCAAAAAATCTGCCTCAAAACCTACAGATAGAATCCTGAAGGGTAATTGATAAACACAAGCAGGCTGAGAAGATCCACAAGTACACTAGAAGGAACACTTCCTCCTTAGCTTTGTTTGACTGCTTGATGGTCTGATTGTTTGGCTTTTCTCTGTTTATTTGTTGTCTCTTGCTTTTCTTTCCTCTTTCCTCCCCCTTCTTTTTTCTTTCATTTTTTTAAATTAGGTGCTGCTAGCTTGTCTCTTCTTTGCTGTGCTTCTTCTTCAGTGATTTCCCATTCTCTGTCTATACTGATATTGCATCACAAGCTATCTCTTATCCTTCCCTCATCTCTCTGCCTTCTGCTTTCTGTTGTGATTCTTAGACACCACGCTTTTTAATTAGCCCACAACTTAAGGGTGTCAACCTCTATACTATCTATTTTGTTTTCTTCTTTTTTATTATTATTATTAGCCTTTTCCTTTTAGCCCTTTCTTTACTCTTTCTCTCCCTCCTCATCATTCTAGCCTTCTAAATCATCATATATATATTCCGCTCTTTGGTTTCCCAGCCCATTGTAGGTATTCCACTTTTTTCCTATTACTCTACACTGCATACACAAGTAAAATATTCATTTCACTAAGTCCTATTTGGCCCCTCTACTAATTTTCATTACTATTACTATTATCCTTCCTTTCTCACATATTTCGATTCCTCTGGCACTAATCTTTTGCCTTCAAGGCAACATAGAAAGAAGCAAGGAAACAAAATAAGAAGAAAAAGTGTCAAAGAGAAAACATAAGACACACACAGAATCACCAAATAAATAAAACTCTAGAGGAGAGAGAAGCTAATCAACTGAATAAACCCAGGAAGATAAAATGATGACTAGAGGGCAACAAAAAATTACAAACCACACTGAGAAATAAGAAGACATGGACCACTCCAATGAACAAACTAAAAACAAGTAATTTATGCAGAACATCAAACAACTAATCAAAGATTCCCAAGCAAATATCATGAACCATCTTAATGAAGTGAAGGAAGAGATTAAGGATATGAAGAAGACACTGAGAGAACATACTGAAGGAATTGTAAACATGCACAAAAAGATAACGGATATGATGGTGATCAATGGCACAACCCAAGAAATAAAAAAGAGGCTGGAGTCACATAACACCAGATTTGAACAGGCAGAAGAAAGACTTAGTAATGTGGAAGACAATACAGCTGAAATCAAACAGATACTCAAACAGATAGACAAAAAAATAGAAAAAATCCTGCAGAGACTCAGGGATTTAACCGACAACACAAAATGCAGAAACATAAGCATCATGGGCATCCCAGAGGGAGAAGGAAGGGAAAGGGAACAGAAGGAGTGTTGAAGGAAATAATGGTTGAAAACTCCCCAACCCTATTGAGAGAGATGGATGTACAGATCCAGGAAGCAAAGCACACCCCAAACAATATAAATCCCAACAGGCCAACTCTAAGACATATACTTGTCAAAATGTCCAATGCTCAAGACAAAGAGAAAATACTCAAGGAAGCAAGAGAAAAGAGAATCATCACATACAAGGGAAGCACAATAAGATTAAGTGCTGATCTCTCATCTGAAACCATGAGGGAAAGAAGACAGTGGTATGACATAGTCAAAGTACTAAAAGAAAAAACTTCCAAACACGAATTCTCTATCCAGAAAACCTGGCATTCAAAAATGTTGGAGAGTTCAAAATATTCAAAGATAAACAGAAATTAAGAGAGTATATCAATAAGAAACAGGCACTTCAAGAAATACTAAAGGAAGTTCTACAAGTTGAAAGGAAAAATCAAGGAAGAGAGAGTTGGAGGAGAGTTTAAAAACATCTGAAAAGACAAAAACAGAAACAAAACAACATATGACATACATTAATCCAGAAAAAATATAGCTGAAGTAAGAAATTTGTTGTGAGTAATAACACTGAATGTTAATGGAGTAAATTCACCACTCAAAAGACACAGATTGGCAGAATGAATAAAGAAACATGATCCATCTATATGCTGTCTACAAGAAACCCGCCTTCGACCCAGGGATTCAATGACACTGAAAGTAAATGGCTGGAAAACAATTTTACAAGCTAACAATAGCCAAAAAAGGGCAGGAGTAGCTATTCTAATATCAGACAAAATAGACTTTAAATGCAAAACTATTGTAAGAGACAAAGAAGGACACTATATATTAGTAAAAGCGGTAATCTCTCGAGAAGAGAGAACAATCATAAACATTTACGCACCTAATTGGGGTACCTCAAAATACATGAGGCAAACTCTGGAAAAGCTAAGTGGATAAATAAATGCTTCTACAATTATAGCAGGGGAATTTAATACACCATTATCATCATTACAGAGAACATCTAGACAGAGAATCAATGAGGAAACAAAGAGTCTCAACAATACATTGGAGGACCTGGACTTAATAGACATATACAGAACACTACACCCAAATACAGCAGGATATACACTCTTCTCGAGTGCACATGGATCTTACTCCAAGATAGACTACATGCTTGGCCACAGAACAACTCTCAATGAATTCAGAAAGATTGAGATTACACAATGTAATTTCTCTGATGACAAAGGAATTAAACTGGAAATCACTAAAGGCCAGAGAAACAGGTTAGGCACAAGGATATGGAAGTTAAACAACACACTCTTAGTCAAAGAGGGGACAAGGAGGAAATCTCAAAAGAAATCAATAACTACCTGGAAACTAATGAAAACGACAACACAACATATCAAAACCTATGGGATGCAGCGAAAGCAGTCCTGAGAGGGTAGTACATAGCCATAAATACATACATTAAAAAAGAAGAAAGAACTAAAATTGAAGACCTAACTGCACACTTGGAGGAATTAGAAAAACAAAAACAAACTAAAGCTAAAGGAAGTAGAAAGAAGGAAATTACAATGATCAGAGCAGAACTAAGTGAAATACAGAATAAGAAAGCACTAGAAAAATTAAAATAACCAAAAGCTGGTTCTTTGAGAATATCAATAAAATTGACAAACCCTTAGCCAGACTAACAAAGAAAAAAGAGAACAGATGCAAATACGCAAAATAAGGAATGAGCATGGGGATATCACCACTGACCCCACACAAATAAAGAGTATCATAAGAGGATACTTTGAAAAATTATATGCCAACAAGAATGATAAGTTAGAGGAAATGGACAAGTTTCTAGAAATGCACAAACAGCCTACATTGATGAAAGAAGAAATTGATGAACTCAACAGTCCAATTACAGGTAAAGAGATAGAATCAGTCATCAAAAACCTCCCAACAAGAAGAGCCCAGGACCAGATGGTTTCACAGCTGAATTCTTCCAAACACTCCAGAAAGAGATAACACAAATTCTGCTTAAGCTCTTCCAAAATATAGAAGTAGAAGGAATATTGCCTAACTCATTCTATGATGCCAACATTACCCTCATACCAAAACCAAACAAAGATAACACTAGAAAGGAAAATTACAGACCAATATCTCTAATGAACCTACATGAAAAAATCCTCAACAAAATACTTGCTAATCGCATTCAACAACATATCAAAAGTGTTATTCACCTTGACCAAGTGGGTTTCATCCTGGGTATGCAAGGATGTTTCAATATAAGAAAATCAATCAATGCAATACACCACATAAACAAACTGAAAGAAAAAAATCACATGATCGTCTCTATAGATACACAAAAATCGTTCGACAAAATACAGCACACTTAACTGATAAAAACACTGCAAAAGATAGGTATAGAAGGAAACTTTCTGAATATGATAAAGGGTATATATGAAAAACCCAAAGCTAACATCATCTTCAATGGTGAAATCCTAAAAACCTTCCCTCTGAGATCGGGAACAAGACAAGGATGCCCACTATCACCACTCCATTTAACATTGTCTTAGAAGAACTTGCTCGAGTACTGAGGCAAGAAAAGGATATAAAAGGCATCCAAATTGGAAAAGAAGAATTAAAATTTTCATTATTTGCAGACGACATGATCCTATACATAGAAAGCCCAGAGAAATCTACAACAAAGCTTCTAGAACTTATAAAGGAGTTCAGTAATGTTGCAGGCTATAAGATCAATGCTCAAATATCAATAGCATTTCTGCACACCAATAATGAGCAATCAGGGGAGGAAATCAAGAAAAAAATGCCATTTAAAATAGTAACTAAAAGAATCAAATACCTAGGAGTAAATTTAACTAAATATGTAAAGGACTTATGTACAGAAAACTACACAACACTGTTAAAGGAAATCAAAGAAGATTTAAATAAATGGAAAAATATTCCCTGTTCATGGATAGGAAGACTAAACATCATCAAGATGCCTATCCTACCCAAACTAATCTACACATTTAATGCAATCCCAATAAAAATCAACACTATATTTTTTAAGGGACTGGAAAACTCACCACAAAATATATTTGGAAAGGTTAGAGGCCCCGAATTGCCAAAGATATATTGAAAAAGAAAAATGAAGTTGGTGGTATCACATTATCAGACTTTAAAATATATTACAAAGCTACAGTGATCAAAACTACATGGTATTGGCACAAGGATAGACCTGCTGACCAATGGAATCGAATTGAGAGTTCTGGTATAGATCCTCGCATATACAGTCATCTGATATTTGACAAGGCTACCAAGCCCACTCAGTTGGGAGAGAAAGGCCTCCTTAACAAGTGGTGCTTGGAGAACTGGATATCCATTTCCAAAAGAATGATAGAAGAATAGCAACTCACACCTTATACAAAAATCAACTCAAGATGAATCAAAGATCTAAATATAAGAGCCAAAACCATAAAGACCTTGGAAGATAATGTAGGAAAGCATCTGTAGGACCTTGTAATAGGAAATGGTTTCATGAACTTCACAGCCAAAGCATGAGCAGCAAGCGAAAAATTAGATAAATGGGATCTCCTCAAAATTAAAAACGTCTGCACCTTAAAGGATGTTATTAAGAACATAAAAAGGCAGCCTACCCAAGGGGAGAAAATATTTGGTAACCATATATCTGATAAGAGCCTAATATCCTGCATATATAAAGAAATCCTACACCTTGAAAATAAAAAGACAAGCAATCCATTTAAAAAATGGGTAAGTGATCTGAAAAGACACTTCTCCAAGGAAGAAATACAAGTGGCTAAAAAGCACATGAAAAAATGCTCGACATTGCTTGTTATCAGGGAAATGCAAATCAAAACTACAATGAGATACCATCTTACACCCATCAGAATGGCAACTATTAAAAAAAAGAGCAGACTCTAAGTGTTCGAGAGGATGTGGAGGAATAGGAACACTCATCCACTGCTGGTGGGATTGTGGAATGGTCCAGCCACTGTGGAGGACAGTTTGGCGGTTCCTCAGAAAACTAATAATAGATCTTCCGTATAATCCAGCAATTCCACTGCTGGGTATATACCCAGAAGAACTGAAAGCAAAGACATGAACAGATATATGCACACCAATGTTCATAGCGGCATTGTTCACCATTGCCAAAAGTTGGAATCAGTCCCAGTGCCCATCAACAGATGAATGGATAAGTAAAATGTGGTACATACATACAATGGAATATTACTCAGCTGTAAGAAGGAATAAAGTACTAACACACTGAATAACTTGGATGAATCTTGAAGACCTTATGTTGATTGAAGCAAGCCAGGTATTGAAGGATGAACAGTATATGACCTCACTGATTGGAACTGAGTAATGAGAGCATTCTCTGAGAAACATTGTGTGAAAGATAGGTTAACAAGGGAGAGAAAGAGAAGAGTAGGCAGTGAGCCATCACCCTTATGGACATAATCTATGGTAAAGGGATAGAGTATAGTTGCATATTGAAGGATAGGACAGATGGGTAGTGATATTACTAGGTTTGGTGGTGCAGGGTTGACAGGTGTGTAGATAAGGAAGGGCAGGCTGGAATGCCCAGGGCATGTAAATATGAATCTTGTCATTCCATGAGTCAAGACTGTGGAGTGTCATATGCCACTGGGGGATGGTGTGGAAGGAACAGTTAAGATCAAATAGGGTATTTAGTGGGCACGGGAGATGTTTTTCATTACCTTACAGTAATGGGCACAGAACATGGTAAATATCATCAAAAATTATTAAACTGTACAGTCTAAATTGTAAACTATACTGTAAACCATCAACAATGTTTAGTTGCTATACTTTACTATCTGTTTAACTGTTATAACAATGCTAACATCCATTTAAAAAAAAGCTTTTAATATGGGGTGGGGAAGGGGGAGGGTTGTTTGGGTCTGTGGGAGTCTTTAGTATTCCGTGTGTGACTCTGCTGTGACCTAAAACTTTTCTGAAAATTAAATGAAAATTTCAGAGACACTGGGGAATGAGAGGGGGATCTCGTCATGGTACACTGGACATCCGATAATGCAGTGATAAAGGGAAAAAAGAATAATTTTTTTTAAAAAAGGATTTTTTCCCCCATTTTTTTGGAATGTCCCAATTCGCTAATTATATTTTATTTTTAGTTTAGTTTCTTTTTCTTTCTTCTGAGCTTCCTTGTACTTATCTCTTGCATTTAAGCTTATCATTATTATTTCTTTTTCCTATTAATTGTATTTCATTATTATATGGGCTTCATGTTCAGGGAAGGTTTGGATCACAAAAGGGTTACAATGAGGGCTGCAGAAGTTCATTGGCGGGGGGTGTCTGGGATGAGGGATTCATGGGAGTAAGTTCATGTGAATATACATGAAAGATATATAAAATTGGTCAAATGATCAAGAGATGGGGCATGGTCAAAGAGGGTAGACAGTCACTCAACAAATGAGGGAATCTGAATTACCAGCCTGGAGAACTCTGCCACATTCTCCAAGGGAGCAGCATCAGTCCCCTGAGTGCAGAGGCAGTGTCTGGCAAAAGAGGATGGTCTACTGATGGGTTCTTGTTACTGAGGACTAGCTTTATGAGTCTTTCCTCTTGTAATTGAAGCTTAGCTTACTGTTATGGGGTGCCTAAGGTTTGCCATCTGAGAGCCTCCTTGTTGCTCAAATGTGGCCTCTCTCTAAGCCAAACCCAACATATGAATGCATTACCTTCCCCCCAACGTGGGACATGACTCCTGGGGATGAGCCTCCCTAGCAACGAGGGATTAATACCAAGTGCCAACTGGCAAAACGAATGGAAAAAGACCTTGAATAAAAGGGGGAAAGAGTAAAGAGAAATGAGTTCACGTGGCTAAGAGACTTCAAAGAGAGTCAGGAGGTCATCCCAGAGGTAATGCTTTTGCACACCTCAGTAGGATCTCATAGAACACCAAAGTGGATATCACCCCACACAGAGCGAATCCTGAGGACTCTGAAGACACCCAGGTCCTATATAAATGGGGATAGCCCCAGAGATTGATGCCTTATTAATGGGCTCCTCTTTGGAATCTGTGCTCCTGAGAGTGACAGAGTTGGACTCAAATAAGTCCTCCCTGCACATGGTCCATCAGTCCCTTCTATTCAAAACTATATGTGATGCTGGAGGTTTTAGGTGTACTTCCAGAGACTGGAGCCTCTGGCCTACCTATGTGCCAGCTGTGCCTGCAATCTCGGTGCAGCTGTAACCCCTACCCTATAGCTCAATGGACTCATCCAAGTCACCTGGCGAGGAGACGACTATGGGCAATGGCCATCCCAGGGAATGGAGAGGGCCTGCAGCTGTAGGCAGGATAATCCCATCCACCATATCCATGGAATATAAACTCTCTCTCACTTGGAGGTGGAGTGGACATCACCATCCCAAACTCCCCAGGATTGGGGGAACAGCTATGGGCTAGAATGGACTTGGGGGTGTTCTGTCGTATACTGTGATTCAAGCAATGGAAGAAATTGTAACAGTGAGGTGGAGACGGTGGCCACTGGATGTTTTCCGGGCAGGGAGGGGAGGGGCAGTTGAAATACTGGGGCTTTTTCGGGACTTGGTGGTTGTCATGAGTGGCATTGCAGCAACAGATGTAGGCCATTTTGCATCAGCATATACCATGCAGAACTGTGTGGGAGATAGGGTGGTCTATGATGTGAAATGCGGTCTATGCTTGGTGGCAAGACCCCAGGATGTGTATATCCATTGCGGGTGATGTGCCACACTGATGGAGGATTTTGGTGTGGGATGTTGTGGGAGATGTGGGAGGTGTGGGAGGTGAGGAACTTGGGAATCCCTGTAATTTCTGAGTAATAATTAGGTAATCTAAGCACCTTTAAAAAATACATATATATATATATATATATATATATATGATTACATTTATGTAAGCAAATGCACATATATGCATATGTATTTATCTATCATTTTACAAATATTGGTATGTATTGTGAAAAATTTTGATTTTTACCAACAATAAAAAAAATAGGAAAAAATAATAATAAAGCTACCTACCAAAAAAAAAAAAAAAAAA
>JAQZBX010066453.1:0-16111 GCA_029593785.1 Cabassous unicinctus
CCACCCTTCTTTACTTCCAGACCTATAACTCGACTGAAGTCACAACAGGCCCTGGATGGTGAGGTACAAAGTGTGACCCATGAGGAGATGTGCCAATCTCCAAAAGAATAGCATACTTTTCCCCATTTATATGGACAGAAATCTGGAGAATATATGTGGGAATGGATATTAAGGGTGTAGGATATGGTGGAAGTAACATAAACTTGTATCAGGCTGAATTTATTGATATGGGCCAACTAAGCAGAGATTCTGGATTCAGCGTTGTAGCTTGATGGGTTAAAAAGGACTCTGAGTTTGTTTGGGTGGTTGGCTGAAGCATGGACCACTAAGTGGCCTGCATTACCTGAAGTTGAAATTTCAGATGGGAGGGGAATCCAAAAGCTTAAATGATGGGATACAAAAACTTAAAGAGATTGGAATGTTAGAGTGGATTTATCATGTAAGACCTGCTCACCCACCCCAGAAATGTCCAGAGAACCAGGATTGTGAAGAATAAATTTGGAAAAGCAGCTCCATTATCCCTGAAGAGCACTGTGTTCACTCTTCTTTGTAGGTCAGATATTACAGTGGAAACTGTTGCCACTGTACTTGGATATTTAAATAAAATGAGAATTGATTGGATCCTGATTGGCAAGAGCCAAGTGAAAGCACTTAATTGCCAAATACAAAGCAGGTGTGCCTACTATAATGGATAGCAGAATCAACGCTTTAATCAGAATAGTCTGCCTCAAAGAGACCTATGGTATTTACCAGTCGATCGTAGAGGTGCCTAGAAGTGAAATAGATGGACAGGTCTACTAAATTCTTACTTGATCAGTGTAAGCAGAAGAGTTCTAGGTCAAGTGAACAAAAGTCTAACTTGAATCACACACACACACACACACACACATACACACACACACACACAGACTCATGGCTCCTCCATAAATTCCCAGACTTGAGACAATTTACAGATTCAGAACCCCTTGAATGACAGGAATGCCAAGTTCCCTTGGAGAAGGACCCTAATACACTACCAAAAATTTATACTGTTCGTCTTCCTCCTAGTCTTCACCAAAGGGTTTCACCAAATTAGTTTGCCAAAGAGCTACCGATGCAAAGTACCAGAAAATGTGTTGGCTTTTATAAAGGGAATTTATTTGGGATAAAAGCTCACAGTTCCAAGGCTGTGAAAAGTCCAGCTCAAGGCACCGTAAGAGGTGCTTTCTCACCAAAGTCCACTGACACATGTTGAAGCAATATGGCAGGCAATCTCTGCCTGGTCTCTCCTTCCCCTCTGGGCTTTCTCTCTGTGGCTCAGCTCTTCTGCATTCTTCCAGATTTCAGCTGCAAATTGGCATAGGGCTTGTCTCTTAGGGCTTCCTATATCAGTCTCAGCTATTTTCACTCTCTTCCCAATTTCAGCTGTAAGCTATCAGACAAATGGCTCATCTCTCCTGGGGACCTCAGCTGTTTGAGCCTTTTCCTTTCTTTCACATGGCAGGATACAAAGTGACAGAGCTCTCTCTTCCTGTGTCTGTCTCAGTCAGTCTTTCTCTGTGTTTCCATTTATATCAGACCCAGCAAAAGGTCAGAGACCCAACCTGAGTTACACCTTACTGACTTAGCCCAATCAAAACCCCTACAGCAATCTTATCAAGTAAGCTAGTCAAAGATCCTTCATCTGAATTTAATGCAATCAAAAGGTATCCCACCCAGAAGAATAGATTAGTTTACAAACATAATATTTCTCTTTCTGGGATTTATAAAATAATCTCAAACTGCCCCAAGGACTTACAGCCTTCTACTAGGGTGCCTGTGCATTGGTGAAAAGGAAATGATTGGGCATTTGGGGGATTATTCGACACTCACTCTTAATTCCAGGAGATCTGAAAGGTCACTGTGGTCCACCAGTCAGAGTAGGGCCTTATGGAGGTCAGGTTATTGATGGAGTTTTAGCTCAGGTACATCTTACAGTGAATATTTTGGATCCCTGAACCCATTCTCTATTTATTTCCCCAGTTCCAGAATGCATAATTGGAATTGACACACTCAACAATGGGCAGAATTCCATTTCTGAAACGCGGTCTATTATGGTAGGAAAGGCCAAGTGGAAGCATTAGAATTGACTCAACCTAGCAAAATAGTAAATCAAAAGCAATACCACATTCCTGGAGGGATTGCAGAGATTACTGCCCCCATCAAGGACTTGAAGGATGCAGGGGTGATGATTTCCACCACATCCTTATTCAACTCTCCTATTCGGCATGTACAGAACACAGATGGATTTTGGAGGATGACAGTGGGTTATCATAAACTTAACCAGTTTGTGACTCCAATTGCAGCTGCTGTTCAGATGTGGTATCACTGAGCAAATCAACACATCCCCTGATACCTGGTATACAGCTTTTTATCTGGCCAGTGCTTTTTCTCACTACCTGTTACTAAAGGCTACCAGAATCAGTTTTCTTTCAGCTGGCAAGGCCAGCAATATACTTTCACCATCCTGCCTTAGGGGTATATCAACCTCCCAGCTCTATGTCATAATCTAGTCTGCCTTTTCCTTCCGCAAGTCATAACACTTGTCCATTATATTGATGGAATTATGGTATTTGGACCTAGCATGCAAGAAATAGACTTATTGGTAATGTGTTTGTGGGTTAGAGGGTGGGAGATAAAATGAAAAAAATTAGGGGTCTTCCACCTCAGTGAAATTTCTAGGCTTCCAGTAGTTTGGGGCATGCCAAAATATTCAACCTAAGGTGAAGGATAAGCTGTTGCATCTGGCCCCTCCTTCAGCCAAAAAGAGGAACAACACCTAGTCAGCTTCTTTGGATTTTGGAGGCAACATATTCTGCATTTGTGTGTGCTACTCTAGCCCATTTACTGAGTAACCCAAGAAGCTGCTAGTTTTAATTGGGGACCAGAATAAGAGTGTGCTCTGCAATGGGTCCAGGCTGCTGTGCAAGCTGCTCTGCATTTGGTTCCCATGATCCAGGAGATCCAATGGCACTTGAGATTTCAGAGGCAAGTAGAGATGTTGCCTGGAACCTTCAGCAGCCCCAATAGAAGTATCACAGGGCTTAAGCAGACCACAGATGGTTCTTCCTGATATACAGATACCACCCAAAAGTGGTGTAGCACTGCAACCCCTTTCTAGGACATCCCTGAAGGAGAGTGGTGTAGGAAAATCCTCTCAGTAAGCAGAACTTTGAGCAGTGCACCTGGTTGTATACTGATTCATCTAATGTGGCCAATTGTTTGGTTGGATGGTCAGTGACCTGGAAGGAACATGATTGGAAAATTGGTGACAAAGAGATCTGGGGCAGAGGTATGTAGATAGACTTATCTTAATGGGTGAAAAACACAAAGGTATTTGATTCTCAGGTGAATGCTCACCAGAAAGTAATTTCAGCAGAGGAGGATTTTAATAATCAAATGATTAGGATGACATTTTCTGTGGGTAACAGTCAGCCTCTTTCTTTCCGCAGTCACCCCTGTCATTGCCCAATGGGCTTATGAACAAAGTGGGCATGGTGATAGGGATGGAGGCTATGCATGGACTAAAAAACATGGCTTACATTCACCAAGGCCAACCTGGCTTCAGCCACTGTTAAGTGCCCAATCTGTCAGAAGCAGAGAGTAACACTCAGTCCCTGATCTAGCACCATTCATCAAAGTGATCAGCAGGTTGGTTATATTTAACCACTTACATCATGGAAGGAGCAATGTTTTATTCTTATGGAACAGTCACATACTCTGGATAAGAGTTTGCCTTCACTTCATGTGATACTTCTGCTAAAACTACCATCCATGGACTTCCAGAATGCTTTATCCACTGTCATGGTATTCCATGCTTCTGATCAAGGGACCCAAATTGCAGCAAATAAATTGTGGGAATGAGCACATGCTGATGGAATTCACTGGTTCTACCATGTTCCCCATTATCCTGAAGCAGCTGGACTGATAAAATGGTGGAATGGATTTTTGAAGACTCAATTTTGGCATCAACTGGGTGGCTGGGACAATGTTCTCCTGAAGGCTATATATGCTCTAAATCAACATCCATTCTATGGTGCTGTTTCTCCCATAGCCACTTATCATGGGTTCAGAAATCAAGGGGTGGCAAAGGGAGTGGCACCACTCAGTATTACCCCTAGTGATCCACTAGAAAAATTTTTGCTTTTTATCTCCATGACTTTAAGCGCTGCAAGTCTATAGGCCTTAGTTCCAAAAGGAGGAGTGCTTCCACCAGGAGATATAACAATAATTCTACTGAACTGGAAGTTAAGACTGCCACCTGGCCATGTTGGGCTCCTCATACCTCTGAATCAACAGGCAAAGAAGGGAATTACTATACTAGTTGGGGTGATTGATCCTGATTATCAAGGGGAAATAAGACTGCTACTACACAATGGAGGCAAAAAAAAGTTTGTTTGGATTACAGCTGATCCGTTAGAGCAACTGTTAGTATAACCATGCCCTGTGATTACAGTCAATGGAAAATGGCAATGATCCAATCTAGGCAGTCTATAATGGCCCAGACCCTTTAGGAATGAAGGTTTGGTAACCATGCCCTGCAAAGAATCACAGCCAGCTGATGTACTTGCTGAAGGTAAATGGAACATAGAATTGGTAGTGGAAGAAGGAAGAAGTCACATCCATGTGAACAGTTGCATAAAGGAGGGCTATAATCATTGTGAGTATTTCTTTCTTGTTTTGTTATGAATATATTTGTATATATTCATAAAGCAAACATCCTTGTTTCCTTTCCTATCTTATCCCTTCATCATATAAAATAAGTCATATTAACTTTATGTAATAGTATTTAAGTTTTGGATATCAAGTTTAAGAGTAAATATTACTCAAAGACTTGCATCCTTTTTTGGGGAAAGGGCTAGTGCATTTCCAGTTGTGTGTGGGACAAACAGTTGAATTATGTAGGCAAAAGTACAACTATAATTGTTTTTATTTAGAGACTAAGTACAGTTGAAGGAAATGTGTGTGGGTGCCAAATTGACAAAGGGTGGATTGTGATGGTTAAGCTCATGTGTCAACTTGGCTAGGTTATGGTGTCCAGTTGTTAGGTAAGCACTGGCCTGATTGTTACTGTGAGGGTATTTCATAAATCAGAAGTCAATTGATTGCATCTACAGCTGATTACATCTACAATCAACAAAAGAGATTGCTTTCAGCAATGAGAGAAACCTCACCCAATCAGTTTAAGGTCTTACAGAGAGAACTGATGATTTCAGCAATCAGAAGGAAGAATTTCTATCCCTACTTCAGCCAGCCAGGCACTCCTGGGGAATTCATCAGCCCTCTCATTGAAGTTCCCAATTTATGGCCTACCTTGAGGAATTTGTACTTTCCAATCCCCTTGATTATGTGAGTCAATTCTTATAATAAATCTCTTAACATTTATACACACATACACACACACACATCCTGTCAGTTCTGTTTCTCTGGAGAATCCTGTGTATTACAACAATTATCTTTTGGAATCATTAAAAATGAGAAAAATGGTTTTACATTTACCCTTATGCAATCATTTTTGGAGATTTAGATTCCACTGTATAAATTCAAGTTTCTTATATCTCTTATATTATCCCTTATTATTGAGGGGATTTAACATTTCTTGCTTTGCAGATCTGCTAATAATAAAATTCTCTCAGCTTTGTTAGAAAGGTATTTTTACATCGTCAAATTTTTGAATAGATAGTTTTGTGTTTGTTGTTTTTTTTTCAGCATATTAAAGCTGCCACTCCATTGTCTGTTGGTATGTATAGTTTATAATAAATAGTCTGCTGTAATTCATATCATTTTTCTTCAGTAGTAATGTACCTTTTCCCTTTGGATTGTTCTTGCCTTAAAGATTATCTCTTCTTCATTGGTTTTCAGAAGTTTGAGATCGTTGTGTTTTAGAGTGTATGTGTAGGGCTTTGTTTTTGTTTTTGTTTCTTGTTTTTAGTATTTCTCCTTGTTGGGGATTGAATCATGTCACCCACACAAAGACATGTTCAAGTCCTAATCCCTGCTCCTGTGGCTGTGGACTCATTTGTGAATATGATCTTTGAAGATCCTTTTTAGATAAGGCCAAATTGAATCAGGGTGGGCCTCAATCCATATGACTGGAGTCCTCATAAGAGGAGGAAATATAGACAGAGACACAGATGACTGCCAGGAAAAGTAGAATCCAGAGAAGGAGAGAGATCACCATGTGAGGGGAGATTGCCAGAAGGCCATCACAAAACACTGTGGACTTTGGAGAAAGCATGGCCTTGCTTCCATCTTCTTTTTGGACTTATAGCCTTCAAAATAGTGAGACAATAAATTCCTGTTGTTTAAGCCAACCAGTGTGTGGCATTTGTCATAAGAACCCTTGGAAACCAAGACACTCCTTTCTGGAGTTTTCTGAACTTCTTTGATCTGATTTGTTATCTTTTATTATATTAAGGAGTTCTTGGCAATAATCTTTTCAAATTTTTCTCTGCTTGTTCTATGTCTTCTTCCTTCTATGTTAGACAATTTTTAATATCTCACAGTTCTTAGATGCTCTCTTCTGTTTTTTTTTTCCCACTCCTTTATCTCTTTTTTGTAATAATAAACTTTATTTTTAGAGAAGTTTTAGATTTACAGAAAATTTACACCAAAAGTATAGGGAATTCCCATATAACCACCCCCCTGCCACAAACACACCCCCACATATAGTTTCCTCTATTATTAACATCTTACATTACTGTGGTACATTTGATACAATTGATGAACCAATATTGAAGCATTGCTACTAACCAGAATCTATAGTTTACATTATGGTTTACAATTTGTGCTGTACAGTTTTATAGACTTTGACAAATGTATAATATTGTGTATCCATCACTTCAGTATCATACAGAACAATTTCACTACCCTAAAAATGCCCTGTGTTCCACCTATTCATACCTACCCTCCCTTCTGAACCCCTGGCAACCACTATGTTACAAGTTCTACCATTAGCACAAGAAAATAACTACAATAACAATAAATCTACTTTGGTCCATGGTTAAACTTCCCCCTTATATTTGTTCATTCCTCAATCTTGAGGGATTTGGGATGAAAGAACATACTCATATTTGTACTGTTAATCATAGTCATCATCCACAACAAGGTGCACTGTGTTATACAGTCCCATGCTTTATCCTCAAGCTTTCCTTCTAGTGGCATACATGACCCTAAACTTCCCCTTTCAGCCACATTCACATGCAATTCAGAGCTGTTAATTATACTCACAATAATGTGCTACCATCACTTGTATCCATTTACAAACATTTACCATCAACCTAAACAGAAATTCTGTTCAAATGAAGTATCAGCTTCCTGTTCTCTACCCTCATCCTATCTCCTGGTATCGTATATTCTAGATTCTAATTCTATGAGTTTACTTATTATAATTAGTTCATATTAGTGACATCATACAATATTTGTCCTTTTTTATCTGGCTTATTTCACTCAACATAATGTCCTCAAGGTCAATCCATGTTGTCACACACATCAAAAAAAAAAAGGACTTCAGTCCTTTTTACACCTGAATAATATTCCATCGTATGTATATACCTTATTATGCTTATTCATTCATTGGTTGATGGACACTTGGGTTTTTTCCATCTTTTGACAATTGTGAATAATGGCACTATGAACGTTGGTGTGTAAATGTCTGCTCAAGTCCCTGCTTTCAGTTCTTCTGGATATATATTTCTAGTAGTGGTATTGCTGGATCATGTGGGAATTCTATACTTAGCTTTCCTGATAAACCACAAAACTGGCTTCCACAGCAGCTTTACCATTTTACTTTCCCACCAATAGTGAAAGAGTGTTCCTATTTCTCCACATCCTCTCCAACACTTGTAGTTTTCTGTTTTTTTTAGTAGTGACCATTCTATAATGTGTAAAATGGTATTTCATTGCAGTTTTTTTAAAAAAAACAAATCAATTTTATTGATACATATTAATAAAACATACAGGGCATAGATGTAGCTCAGTGGTTGAATGCCTGCCTCCCATGTATGAGGTCCCAGGTTCAATTCAATCCCCTGTACCTCCTAAATAAAAAATAAAGCATACAATTCATCCAAAGTGTACAGTCAATGGTATTTGGTATAATCACATAGTTGTGCATTCATCACTTCAATCATTATTAGAGCATTTGCATTATTTCAAATAATAATAAAAAAACAGACAAACAAGAAAATTCTTTACCTTTCAATCTCTCTTTGCTTCCCCTGCTGTACATAGCTGCTATTTCTAGCTATTCTTGCATATTTATTTATTTAGCGGTTTTACTGAGATATATTCACATACCATACAATCTATCCTAAGTGTGTAATCAATGGCTTTTAGTATAATCATAATGTTGTGCATTCATCATCACAAAAAATTTTAGAACATCTTCATTACCCCAAAAATAAAAACTCCACACCCATTAGCAGTCCTTCCCCAGCTCTACATAACCACTAAACTAATATCATTTTTATAAATTGATTTATATTTACATTTTATATAAATGGGATCATACAATATGTAGTACTTTGTGTCTGGTTACTTTCACTTAGCATAGCATTTTTTTGTCTGATATTAACATCTTGTACTATTAATGTACATTAGTTCAGTTTCAAAGAAAAATGGTCTTATAGATGCAATTTTACACATATTCATATTTCATTTGTGGTTTTCCTATACAATACAGTCCCATGTTACACTTTTTTTTTTTTTTGATGTACTGAGGGTTGGGGATTGAAACTGGGACCTCATATGTGGGAAGCCAGTGCTAAACCACTGAGCCACATCAGCTTCCCTGCATTGGTTTTTTCATTTGTTTTCCTTGTTTGATTTTGTTTTGTTTTTTTTCAGGAGGAACTGGAAGCAAACCTGGGACCTCCCATGTGGGAGGCAGGTGCTCAACCACTCGAGCCACATCCACTCTATGTTACACTTTTTAACTTTCCTTTTAGTAATATTCATGACCTTAGACTTTCGCTTTAAACCACTGTCATACCCACATAATAGTATTGCTAGTTACAAACATTATGTTGTGCTTTCACCTTTTCTATTCATTTCCAAAGATTAACACACATCCTTTTTACCAATTCTACATAAGTTAACTCTCAGATTTCCATTCTCTAACCTCTTTCTATTTTCTGGTGATCCATATTCAAGTTATTAACTCCATCAGATTACACAACATGTTTAGTTCATAGTAGTGCAATCATGCAGTATTTGTCCTTTTGTGTCTGGCTTGCTTCACTCAACATAATGTCCTCCAAGTTCCTTCATGTTGTCATATGCTTTACAACTTCATTTCTTCTTACAGCTGCATAATAACAGTTTGTTTATCCATTCATTGGTTGATGGACACCTGCATTGTTTCCTTCTATGGCAAGTGTGGATAAACCCACTATGAATATCGGTGTGCAGATGTCTGTTTTTGTCACTACTATCAGTTCTTCTGGGCATATACCCAATAGTGATATCACTGGGTCACATGGCATATCTACAGTCAACTTCTTTAGGAACTGCCAAACAGTCTTCCACAGTGGCTGTACCATTCTACATTCCCACGGTATTAGTCAGCCAAAGGGGTGCTAATGCAAAGTACCAGAAATGTGCTGACTTTTATAAAGGATACTTATTTGGGGATAAAACTTACAGTCACAAGTCCCCAAAGAGTCCAACTCAAGGCTACTTCTTCACCAAAGTCTGTTGCCACGTATTGAAGCAAGATGTTAGGCAATCTCTGTCTGGTTTCTCAGGCTTTCTCAGCTGTTCAGTTGCTCTGTTCTCTTTGGCTGTAAACTATCAGGCAAATGGCTCATCTGTCTTCCCAGGGCTTTCATTCCATTATGATCTGCAAAAGTGCTTTGTATAATTTCAATCTTTTTTTATTTATTGAGACCTGCCTTTTGACCTAACACGTGGTCTATCCTAGAGAAAGATCCATGAGCACTTGAGAAGAATGTATACCTGCTGAGTTTGGGTGCAATGTTCTGTATATGTCTGTTAGGTCTAGCTGGTTTATCACACTGTTCAAGTTCTGTTTCCTTGTTGATCTTCTATGTAGTTGTTCTATTTAATGATGTGAGTGGTATGTTGAGGTCTCCATCTAGTATTGTAGAGATGTCTATTTCTTTACAGTTTTGCTACAGTTTTCCTCACGTATTTGGGAGCACCCTGGTTAGGTGTATATATATATATATATATATTTTTTTTTTTTTTTAGGTGCATAGATATTTATGTCTATTATTTCATCCTGGTGGATTGTCCCTTTTATTAATATATAATGGCCTTCTGTATCTCTTATAACTTTTTTGCATTTAAAGTGTTTTGTCTGATATTAGTATAGTTATTCCTGCTCTTTTTTGGTTACTATTTGCATGGAGTATCTTTTTTCCAACCTTTCATTTTCAGCTGGTTTGTATTCCTGGGACTAAGGTGAGTCTTCTGTAGGCAGCATATGGATGGCTCAATTTTTAAAATCCATTCTGTCAGCCTATTTCTTTTGATTGGGGAGTTTAATCTATTCAGATTCAATGATATTACTGTAATTGTATTATTTACTTCCACCATTTTATTCTTTGGTTTTCATGTGTCATATCTTATTTTCATCTGTCTTTTTTCCTCTTTTGGTTATCTTTTCTGCTATTCTTTCTTCTATACTCTCATCCAATCCTCTTTTCCTGTCTTTAAAGGCTCCCTTTAATATTTCTTGCAAAGGATTCTTTTTTATGAACTCTCTTGGTTTCTGTTTGTTTGTGAATATTTTAAACTCAACTTCATGTTTGAAGGACAATTTTGCTGGATAAAGAATTCTCAGCTGGCAGTTTTTCTCTTTCAGTATCCTAATTTTATCATACCACTGTCTTCTTGCCTCCATGGTGTCTGATGAGAAATCTGCACTAAGTCTTACTGGGTATCCCTTGTATGTGATGGTTTGCTTCTCCTTTGCTGCTCTCAGAATTTTCTCTTTAATGTTGATGTTTGACACTCTGAGTAGTTTGTGTCTTAGAAGAGGTCTATTTACATTTATTCTGATTGGGGTATGCTGTGATTCTTGGACTTGTAAGTTCATTTCTTTCATGAGAGTTCAGAAATTTTTAGCCATTATTTCCTCAAATACTCTTTCTGTCCCCTTTTCCTTCTCTTCTCCTTCTGGAACTCCCCTGACATGTATTTTGTTGCCCTTTGTCTTATCATTCAACTCCCTGAGCCCCTGCTCAATTTATTTTCCATTCTTTTCTCTCTTTGATTTCAGCTGTTATGTCTTTTGTATCACTTATTTTTTCTTCTACCATTTTGAATCTGCTGTTGTATGCCTCTAATGTGTTTTTTATCTCACCTATTGTATCCTTCATTCTCATGAGCTCTGGTACTTTTCTATTCAGGTTTTCAAATTCTTCTTTGTACTCATTCTGTGGCTTCTTGATGTCCATCTCTTTAGCTATATTGCCTTTCAACTCATTAATTAGATTTTGGAAATTTGTGTGAATCTCATTGATTAGTTGTCTGAAATCCTGTGTCTCTTCTGGGACTTTGAAATATTCCTTTGTGTGGGCCATTTCTTCCATTTTGTTAGCAAGGCTTGTAATTTTTTGCCGATGTCTTGGCATCTGATTTTTATGGTGAGTTTACTCAGATGCTCAGTTTCACTTTTGTAGGGATTTAGTGTCAGGAGGCTGTATGTTACTGCTGTTCTTTGATTATTTGTTCAACCTGTTCTGGGCCTTTAGGATTGTTCCTGTTAGTTGCTCATATCTGGGCCCTGGACCCAGTAATGGGTTGCAGACCCACTTCCTAGGACCTTGGGGAGGGTGGTTATAAAGGCCAGAAAAAGCCTCTTATTTATTTTCTTTTTATTTCCTCATGTGTACTTCCTTGTTCTGCTAGCAGATGGCGCCCTTTGACAGCTCTCTCAGTTCAAAGCCTGGTCCCAGTGTATTCCCTGCAACATGGACCAGATCAATGTGATAGAGGATCCTGCCTGGAGGCTAAGAACTCCGTAATTCAAACATTCTTAGAGGTAGTTCTCCAACTTTTGCTTGCAGGCCCCCCCCTTTACCTGGGTAGGAAATAATTCCACTACACTCTGCATCCTCAATCCCAGTTAGGAGTGATGGAGATACAGAAGGTCAGATCTCTTTAGTCCCATGCTGTCTTCCAAGGCAAACAATGTCCGGCACCCACGCTGGAAGAGCTCGTGGGACACAGCAAACCAAATCTGTGAGTCAAAGGCTGAGTCAGCCTTAGACTCTCGCCCCCTTTCTCCCCTTTCTTGGGGAGGTGGATCCCTGGGGTCTCCTTTGTCTCTAGCCACTGGCCCCAAGGCCTGAGAATTCAAAAGTGTCTATAGGGTGGAGGAGGATGCTGGCAGTTGTAACTGCAGCTGCAGCTTTAAACTCAGTTTTGCTTTTGCCATTCTTTTCCTTTGCCCCTCTCTTTTCAGGGGTGTCCAGCCTTCCCGTCGTGTCCTAAACCTGAGAAGATTTTTTCCAGGCCATTTCTGCCTGTCCTCTGGCTATATTTCTGGGAGAGAAGAAAGTCCCATATTTTCCTAGTCCACCGTATTCTCAGAAGTCTCTCATTGTAGTTTTGATCTGCATTTTCCTAATAGCTAATGATATTGAACAGTGTTTCATGTGCTTTTTAGCCAGTTGTATGTCCTCTTGGGAGAAATGTCTATTCAAATCTTTTGCCCATTTTTAAATTGTGTTGTTTGCTTATTTATTGTTGAGTTGTAGGATTTCTTTATATAGTCTGGATATTAAACCCTTATTGGACATGTGGTTTCCAAATATTTTCTTTCATTGAGTAGGCTGCTTTTCATTTTCTTGACAAAGTCCTTTAAATCACAAAAGTTTTCAATTTTGAGGAGGTCCCATTTATTTATTTTCTCTTTCAATACTTGTGCTTTGAGTGTAAAGTCTAAGAACCCATTGTCTGTTGCACGGGCTTGGAGATGGTTTGCTATATTTTCTTGTAGGGGTTTATGATTCTGGTTCTTATATTTAGATCTTTGATCCATCTTGTGTTAATTTTTGTATAGGGCATGAGATAAGGATCCTTTTTCATTCTTGTGGATATGGATATCCAGTTTTCCCAGCATCATTTGTTGAATAGACTATTCTGACCCATTTGAGTGGCTTTTCAACCTTGTTAAGTATCAGTTGGTTATAGATGTGTGGGCCTACTTCTGAACTCTCAATTCAGTTCCATTGGTCAATTTGTCTATCCTTGTGCCAATACCATGCAATTTTGACTGCTATAGCTTTTAAGTATGCTTTAAAGTCAGGTAGCATGAGTCCTCCAACTTTGCTTTTCTTTTCCAAGATGTTTTTGGTTATTCTGGGCCCCTTATCCTTCCAAATAAAGTTGATAATTGTTTTCCATTTGTTAAAAAAATGCTGATGGAATTTTTATTGGGATTGTGTTGAATCTATAAATCAATTTGGGTAGGATTAATGATATTAAGTCTCCAATCCATGAACATGGAATATCCTTCCATTTATTTAGGTCTTCTTTGATATCTTTTAGCAATGTTGTGTAGTTTTCTGTGCGCAAGTCTTTCACATCTTTATTAAGTTTATTCTTAGATATTTGATACTTTTAGTTGCTATTATGAATGGAATTACTTTTCTTGATTTCCTCCTCAGATTGCTCATTACTAGTGTAAAGGAACACTACTGATTTTTGCATGTTGTTCTTATATCCTGCCACTTTACTGAACTCGTTTATCAGCTCCAGTAGCTTTGTTGTCAAATTTTCAGGACTTTCTATATATAGAATCATGTCATCTGTAAATAGTGAGAATTTTATATCTTCCTTTCCAATTTGGATGCCTTTTATTTCTTTTTCTTACCTAAGTGCTCTAGCAAGAACTTCTAACACAATGTTGAATAAGAATGGTGACAGTGGGCACCCTTGTCTTGTTCTGAATTTTAGAGGGAAAGCTTTTCACAATTGAGTATGTTAGCTATGGGTTTTTCATATATGCTTTTTTATCATGTTGAGGAAGTTTCCTTATAGTCCTATCGTTTGAAGTGTTTTTTTCCAGAAAGGATGCTGAATTTTGCCTGTTTTTTTCCTGCATTGATAGAGACTATCATGTATTTTTTTCTCTTTTGATCTGTTAATGTGGTGTTGTACATTAATTGGTTGAACCATATGAACAATTTCATTGCAATAAAAATACCCTGTGTTCCACCTATCCATACATCCCCCTCCACTTGATCATGGTGTACAATTCACTTGATGTGTTGTTGGATTCTATTTGCAAGTATTTTGTTGAGGAGTTTTACATTTATATTCATTAGAGAAATTAGTCTGTAATTTTCTTTATGTGGCTTGGTATTAGGGTGATGTTGACATCATAGTATGATTTAAATAATGTTTCCGCTTCTGATTTTTTTGGAAGAGTTTGAGCAGAATTGGTATTAGTTCTATTTGGAATGATTGGTAGAATTCATCTGTGAAACCATTTGGTCCTGAACATTTCTTGGTTGAGAGGTGTTTGATTTCTAATTCAATCTCATACTTGTGATTGATCTGTTGAAGTCTTTTATTTCTTCTTTCATCAGTGTAGGTTGTTCATGTGTTTTTAGAAATTTGCCCATTTAATCTAAGTTGTTTGATTTATTGGCATACAATTTTTCATAGTATCCTTTTATGATACTCTTTATTTTTATGGGGTCAGTTGTGATGTCCCCTCTCTCATTTCTGATTTTATTTATTTGCATCTTCTCTCTTTTTTTCTTTGTTAGTCTAGCTAAGGGTTTGTCAATTTTATTAATCTTCTTAAAATTTGCCTTTTTGTTTTGTTGATTCTATTGTTTTTTATCCTCAAATTCATTTAATTCTGCTCTAATCTTTGTTATTTCTTTCTGTTTGCTTGCTTTTGGATTAGTTTGCTGTTCTTTTTATAGTTCCTCCAGATGTGCAGTTAGTTATTTGATTTTAGCTCTTTCTTCTTTTTAAAATATAGAAATTTAGTGCTATAAATTTCCCTCTCAGCACTGCCTTCACTGCATCCCATACTTTTTTTTTTTAAAGATTTATTTTTATTTATTTATCCCCCCCTTGCTGCTTGTACTTGCTGTGTCCATTTGCTTTGCATTTTTCTGTGTCTGCCTGTCTCCCTTTGTTGTGTCATCTTGCTGCGCCAGCTCACCACACTGCGCACAGGCCGTAGTCAGCTCACTGCACCACGCAGGCCAGCCTGCCTTCACCAGGAGGCCCCGGGAATTAAACGGGAGCCCTACCAGTTGAGCCACAGCTGCTTCCCCATCCCATATGTTTTGACATGTTATATTCTCATTTTCATTTGCTTCAAGATATTTTCTGATATCTCTTCCAATTTCCTCCTTGACCATGATTGTTTAAGAGTGTGTTGTTTAACTTCCATATGTTTGTGAAATTTCCAGTTCTTGGCTCATCATTGATTTCCAGCTTCATTTTGTTGTGGTAAGAGAAAGTGCTTTGTATAATTTCAATCTTTCTAAATATGTTGAGATATGTTTGTGACTTAACATGTGATCTAGCCTGGAGAATGAGCCATGAGTGCTTGAGAAGAATGTGTATCTTGCTGTTTTGGGGTACAGTGTTCTGTATATGTCCATCAGGTCTAGGTTCTTTAATGTATTATTCAAGATCTCTGTTCTTTATCGATCCTCTGTCAAGATGTTCTGTTTGTTGCTGAAAGTGGTATATTGAAGTCCCCCACTATGACTGTGAAGATGTCTATTTCTCCCCTTAGTTTTGCCAGTGTTTGCCTTATGTATTTTGGGGTATCCTGGTTGGGTGCATAAATATGTATGACCATTCTTTCTTCTTGGTAGATTGCCCCTTTTATTAATATATAGTGTCTTTCCTTGCCTCTTTCAACAGTTTTGCATTAAAGTCTATTTTGTCTGATATTAGTATAGCTACCCCAGCCCTTATTTGGTTACTGTTTCCATGGAAAATCATTTTCCAACTTTTCACTTGCAGCCTATTTATGTCCTTGGGTCTAAGGTGAATCTCTTGTAGACATCATAGAGATAGGTCATATTTCTTTACCCTGTCTGCCAATCTGTGTTTCTTTTTTTTTTTATAATTCTTTTTTTTTTTT
>JAQZBX010066454.1:0-16107 GCA_029593785.1 Cabassous unicinctus
GTTGGCTTTTACAATGGGAAATATATTCGGGGTAAAAGCTTACAGTTCCAACTCTGTGAAATGTCCAAATCAAGGTAACATCAGAGATGCTTTCTCACCAAAGTAAGCTACTGTTGATCCTGGAATCCTGCCACATGGTGAGGCAATATGGCAGCCAATCTCTGCCTAGGTCTTTGCCTGCCCCTCAAAGCTCACCATCTCCAGGAGCTCAGCTGTGGGTGATTGGGTATATGGCTTGTCTCTTTCTGTGCCTCCTTTCTCAACCTCAGCTGCTCTGCTTTCTCCCTGAGCCCAGCAGGCTCATCTCTTTAGCCTTGTGTTTCTCCACGGGCCGTGCTTCGGAGCTTCATGCCTAGCAATCCTTGAGCCCTTTTTCTCACACTGCTGGGTCAGAATGACAGAGCTCCCTTTTCTGTGTGTCTTCTTTCTGTGTCTCCATTTATATCAGGCTTGAGTAGGAGGGCAAACACCCAACCTGAGTCATGCCTCACTGACCTTGTCGAATCAAAATGCATCTAATCAAGTGATCTAATCAAAGTCCCTTAACCCAAGGGTTCTTAACAAGGAGTCTGTGAGCTTGAATTGAAATTTAAAAAATTATTCTTGTCAGGACGTGTTGTTGCGGGTATGATATACACAGTATAGTGTGGACTTAGTAAGGGTCCGTGGTTTTCACCTGACTGGCAAAGGGGTCCGTGGAACAAAAAAAGGTTAAGAACCCTTTCTTAACTGAATCTAATGCAATCAAAGGTTTTCACACCCACAGGGATGGATTAGTTCAAAAACAATCTGTTTGGGGGATTCACCAAATTCAAACTGTCACCTGCAAGAACAAACCTTTTAATATGATATAGGACTCTCTCACAGTCTAGGCATTATCTTTCTGTTTGTTGACTAGGGATGGATATGGTACTACTGGTTCCTCCTGGACAACTCAACCTTTCAAGACCCTCCTTTTCAGTAGGTTGAAGTCCAAGTCTAGGATGATGTGGTAAGGTGCCATCTGTAAAGAATGAATATAGAACCTCCTCAGCAGCTCTCTAACACCCTCCCACACACATACACACTCTCACTTACAGCCCTACCTTTCTCCTATTGTTCAGAGTAGAACCAGATCTGTACTGGTCCCAGATTACAATAGCTGAAATTAAGCTTATATTACATTGGAAACTTTTTTACCCTAAGGCCTATGCAGAGAGGTTATAACTTAATTATGTAGGAAAACTAAGCTTAGAAATTATTAGCAAATTAAACCTTTTTTAATATTGCCTGGTATCAGTAGTGAAATAATCTCTGATTTGGTAAACAATTTTAAGCCAAACCATTCTCACTTTCTGAACAAAAACCAAGTAGGTGGGACATACATCTTATCCAAGATGAGACAATTTTAACAGTATTCTCTAAGAAAAATTCTCATGGAACTCCTCAAGAAGTTTTCTTTCATCTCCTATAGTCAGAGGACTTCAAACAGAACCTTTGGAAATGTTCTGAGCATTGTAACATTATTATCCCCCGTATTATTATGCGGTGCAACCGAGGTTTAGAGAGATCAAATAACATGTCCTAAGTACACAGCAAGCAAATGTTAAAGCTGAGATTAAAGTCCAAGTCCTTTCATGTGTGAATCCAGGACCAGGATCTGTGTTCTTTACCCATCCTTGCTACTACCTAGAGTTGAGCTGAACTAGAAATAATAAGAAAAAAAATGTAACACTTTTCTTTAGCCTTCATTGATCTTTCATAACACTTTGACTATTTTGGCAGGAACACTTTATTTAAAAATTACATTTGAAACTTGACTTTAAATCCTAAATAATCATACTATGTTCTATACACAAACCCTCAACTGTTGAACTTATATTTACATATTTGGTTCATGTCCTTCAATTACAGCAAAAATCACGATAAACAGCATTTTCTAGTGTGATGACAGAATATATGCGGGTAAAATACAGCAAAAAGCAATAATTAGTATCATCAAACAATGACAATACCCAAATTGTACTATTTAGAGGGCATTTCCAACCATTTTTGGTGGTCTATAGTAATGATCTTAAATAGTAGGTACATTTGCTTCCCAGAGCCAGCTCCTTCTGGCAGGCAAATCAGAATATGGTCTATTAGAAATTGGACTTGGTCCACCAGGCTCACTAAGGGTTTTTGTTTGTACATTTTTGTTTTTTTGTGTGTGTTTTCTTTTTTTGCGGGAAAAGAGGTTAAGATGATCTATTGGTAACATATGTTCTTAAATTTTCTTTAGCTTAAAATCTTATTCATGTAATGTGGCAAGTAATTAAATAGATTTAAAGCTCATTTTTCAGGAAAAAATTGGTTATACCCACAAGCATTCCTGAAACTCATTGATGTGAGAAAGTATATTAAATCTCATAGAAAGCAAGCAAGTTTGGTTTCCTCTTTTTACAAACAAAATTCCATCCCTAACTCTTTAATGTCTGGTATCGTAAGCATGTATATATCTTTCATTGGTCAACAAATAGAATACTGGCTCTTCACTTAACCAAAATTCAACTTGGAAGTGATTCCACCTAAGCATAGGCTACTCCATACTCCTTGAGATTGGAGCAGGCAATGTAATGCGTTCAGTACCCCCAAGTTCTCAGAGCTGTACTGCTGTATTAAGGACTAAAATTCTTAGAGTACCAAGAATTCAG
This sequence comes from Cabassous unicinctus, assembly GCA_029593785.1. NCBI lineage: Eukaryota > Metazoa > Chordata > Mammalia > Cingulata > Chlamyphoridae > Cabassous > Cabassous unicinctus. The sequence continues at coordinate 2,673 of JAQZBX010066454.1, forward strand.
ATGACCACACCATATTTTTTTTCAGCACTTGGCCAAAGAAAATAGTTTTCTGAGTTATGCATTAGTGCTAATGTTTCTGTTCTGAACAGACAATTAGAGAAACATTTTTGTGAACTTTGTCTTTTCTGAAAATCACACTTAAATAAGAAGTATATTATTTTAACCAGTTTCTCTTCAGTTTTACAGATGTCAGTAATGCTTTCTGAATTTACCACCTGGCTGGGGCAAGGAAGGGAGGAGAAATCTCCCCATATAAATTACTGTACCTTAATTTATCAGGCAATAATAATATCATTCGTTGCTAATATTTGTTGAACTGATATTCATTGGGTATTTGATATGTGTAAAGCACTGTTTAAAGTGTCTTAAATCTATTAACACCTGCAATTCTTACAATAGCCTCATGAGGTTTATACCTTATTATGGATAAGGTTTAGAGAACAATAGATAAAATAAATAATTTGCACACAACTGTTAAACGGATGGGAAATAATTTCAGCCCAGATAGTCTAAGAGCTATATATCCTTATACGTGTTCCAGGAAAAACAAAGTTAAATTTGAGTGCTCAACTACAGTGAGCATCATAGGTACCTCTTAACATATTTTGACCTGTTGCTTCTAAGTGGCATCTTAGTTTTAGTTTTACAATCCTCACCAAACACGTTTAGGGAGGAGAGTTAGTTCTAACCATAAAGAACAAATGAGGCATATATATTTGGAATGACTGAAAAGATCCCAGTGTATGGTTTTCCGCATGCTTTGAATCCAATATACTAAAAATATACAGTATCTGAATGTGTCCAGTATTCTTAAAGCAGTATAGTCACAGATTTTGGAATCTGCCGAAACCTTCTTTTGGGTTCATTTTTAAATAGGACCATGCCAACTAAGCAATGTCTGAAGACCTAATTGATTGTTAATTGATCAGGAAAGTGAATAAAAAACACTAATCAAAAGCTTGTCACTAAGAGCCTTGCACAGAACATACAATTTGCTCCCAGACATTCCAAAGATTTATTTCGCAATCAACTCAGTTCTTCCATTACATATGAAACGTACACACACAACTTCTTCACTATAATCATAACAAAAAGCAAATGTAGATGATTAAAACACACACACTTTTTAAAAAGTTCTAAGAGCACAATTGGCTCCCATTGTAAGAAATCAGAAATTGCACCCTGGAGAGGTTTCTGAAGCATAATGGAATGAAATTAAACTTTTCATTGCTAGTGACGGAACCTACCAAAAGAGTTTTTTATTGAATTGCCTGTGTTATTCCAACACACATAACATTTACTCTAAATGGATAATTACAACAGTAATCATGTTTGCTCTTTCTTTTTGAACAAGTAAGTCCTTTCCAAATAGACTATATAATAAAAAAAATAAGTGATGTCTGGTTTAAAACACATGGAAATTTTGGGTAAAATTCTGCCGCCTAAAATACTGCTTTCACCATCATATTTCTCCAAAATGGTCATGCATTTCATATAATCTCAGCACCCAAAATGTAATTCTTTATGGTGATAATGTGAATGTTCAGTGTACAGATGTGGAGATTCAGGCCTTGCAGCACCCTCAACAGAAAATTTAGAGAGTGATAAACTATCAGCTCAGGGTTTTACATATAATGGGAGCAGTTAGATGTATAATCAATAAATTTTGCAGGGCTTATTTATTTGTTTTTCTAATAAATGGTATAGACCAAAAGAAGAAAAATATATTCAAGGTTGTTATATTAGGTTAGGTTTAGTAGATTTAATTTGACATAGTTAACATTATTTTTCTAAATATCTTTTCTGTTGGATAATACTGCAGAGATTGTGTTTTATTAATATGTTATCTCTTCTCCCACAGAGAACCTAATGCATGTGGTACACAATTAATGCTTATTGAATAGAGAAATAAAACAATGGTGATATCATATGGCTTGTATTCAATGTGAAATAAATACCACAGATGTATGTGGAACAAATGAATAGTTAGGAAGATATCAGTAATACCTCAAATATTAGTTATTTTAAAATATTTCATTTTATATGTGTTTTAAAAAAGATCGGTGAAACATGTAATTGTTAATATTGATGATAAATGATATTATAAATGGTGCAATGCCATTATTAATTCCTTAGCTAGCTAATGATTAATCTCATAAATGATATAATTGGACACTTTGAAGGTTCAAAGCAGAAGGACCTCTCACTTATTTATTTATTTTTTAAATTTATTCTCCCTCCCCCCCAGATGGTTCTCTCCTCTGTCTGCTCATTGTTTGCTGGCCTTCTTCAGGAGGCACTGAGAACCAAACCCGGGACTTCCCACATGGGAGGGGAGTGCTCAACGGCCTAAGCCATATCCCCTTCCCGGGGGCTGCAGCATCTGCTGGTTTGTGGCATCTGCTTGCTTAGGCATCTGCTTGTTGTAGCAGGTGGAGTCTAGCTCATTATGGCGATGCAGCATCTGCTTATCTTCTTTAGGAGGCACTGGGACTAAACTCAGGACCTCCCATGTAGTAGGTGGACGCCCAACTGGTTGAGCCACATTAATAAAGGGTTATTTTGAAAGTATTTGAATCTAAGAAAGGAAAAAAGATAAATCTATATAGTCAACCTCATATAAAATTAAAAACTCATTACTCTCTTTTCTTACTTAAATGTTTCCTGACATATAACATTTACTTTAAAACCCATATTTCCCATAATATTTATTGATTGATTGGCTTTGCGTGTCTGCATTTTCCCCCTTAACATACTCTCCCTTTCTCCCTACACACACACATACACACACACACCTGTATTGTATTATAAAGAAATTTCAGGGCATACATTTCCCAAAAGTGAAGCCAAAAAAAAATTGAAATCATTCCTGGCCTTCTTTGAAATACACATATCATTTGGACATCTCAAATTGAGGAGTTAAAAATCAACCTCTTGAAAACAGTTGCAAAAGATTACCTAGCCCTCTCATGTTTAGTGGCTTGGGGTTTATTTCAACCCCAAATAAAATGGCTTATATAATCTTGGCCTGAAACTTAGTTAATATTTTATTCATACTCTGAAGAGGAAAGTTTGCAAACAAATGAGATCACATGGTATTTGCCTACAGGCTACTGAACAGGTTGAATCAGAAAAAAATAGTGTAGAAATATTATAAGCAGGTGCAAATACGAAATAAAATCTAGCTATGTGAGACAATCCCATTCTCTTCATGTATCTATGCATTGGAACCACATTGATGTTTTAAAAGCTTGATGATTACTAAAGGTGTAAATTCACCTTCTATAACTCTTCTTAAGGATGAACCAACTAGCCTCTGGAATCTGAACTTTGCATGATATGATATAAATTATTTGAAAAATAAGGGTATTTCACTACCTTAAGAGACATAGAAAAATATATTCATTGCCAGTGGTCTCAATATAGTCTTAAAACCATAAGATATTTTTGTTGAAAACGATTTGGGTATTATCAAAAGTCTTCTATTGTAAATTTGAGAAAAACAGAAGCCCATAGAAAATATTTGCCTTTTTCATATCTTGTAAAATTTTAATGTCATGGTAAAAAATGGAAACAGTGCATATATTGTCTCTGCTTCCATTTACACTACTCTGTTGATATAGACTTTGTTATTCATAGTATATACTTTGTAAATTAATTTCAACAAACTTTATTTATCTTCTACAATGAAAAGTCTTTTGGGGCTTAAAGACAGAGAGACAAATGCAACCTTAAGTAAATTAGGGTCTAATGGTGAAGGCAGTTATATGAACATGATTGCAAGAGAGTAAGAAGACCACCATAACAATATGGTTCAAAGCACAGAGGTGGAACAGGGACAAGAGTGCATAACTGAGCCTGGATGAGACATAGGGGGAGCTTTGGAGTAGAGGAAATGTCTGAGCAGGGTTTTGAAGGAAGACATGGAACTTGATAATTGATGAAAGCCAAAGCAAGGGCACTTCAGTAAAAGCCCACAGTATATACAGTGGAACATCAGGAAGAAGATGATATAGTCAGCAACTACAACTCTGCCCAGAGCATATCAGAGGCAGAAACCATAAGTCAATCAGGCTAGAGAGGGTGTCAAGGTCAGATCACAAATGCTAAGTAACCCTCAGATCCAAAAGGGAGTGATGTGACTGATTTGTGTTTGAAAATGATATTTCTCATATATTGTGAAAAATAACTTTTAATTTCCTAGCTGCTAAAACAAATACCATATAATGGGTTGGCTTACCAACAGGAATTTATTAGCTCACAATTTCATAGGCTAGAAGGCTTCATTCATTCTGGGGTTGGTATATTCTGGCTGGCCGGGAATCTTTGGAGTTCATAGTCTTTTCTGTCACATGGCATTGCACATGGCAATGTCTTCTCTTTTCTCCTCCAGGTTCCCTTGACTTCCAGCTTCTGGTTGCTCTCCCTGGCTTCTCTCTCAGCCTTTTACTCTGCTTATAAAGGACCCTAGTAATCTGGATTAAAGCTTAACCTGATTCAGTTGGCCCATTCCTTAACTGAAGAAACATCTTGAAGAGCTTGTATTTACAATGGGTCCACACTCACAGGACCAGGTGTTGGGACCTGAACATGCCTTTTGTGGGGGATCTACTTTAGTCCCCAACATAATTTATGGAAAAGACCAGGTAAATGGGCACCTTGTAGATTTTTCTGAAATTTAATTGAGAGATGATGCTGGACCAAAGCAGGGTAGGATATTTAAGAGGATACATTCATAGAACACAAGACTGAAGAGTGAGGGAGAAGAAGGAGATAAAACAGGAAAATATGAGGCTAACAGAGGTATTTATGGATCTTTCTGGTTTTCATCTTGTTTTCTTTGCCATAAGGAACCACACCTATAACTTAATTAACAAATCAATATTTTCTCTGATTTAACAATTTGATTCAGGATGGGGAAAAAAACCTGTATGCCCAACCCCACCAATGTCAGGAAACCACACCCATATTCATTCTCCTCTGTCCTTGAAGATATGTGCAAATGAATCAAATAGGCAAGTTGACTTACTTATTTAAGGCATTGATGAGGCCTCAGATGATACTAAACTATTTTCTCTGGGCTTACTGTTGGGCGGTGGTGTTTTAGAGAGCCTGATCTTGCAAGATAACATCTAGCTAGGAGAAAGACCTCTTTTCATCCCCAATATTGTTTCCTGATAGGATCTCAGTGAGTCATCTCATCAGAAGATTATGTTTGCCTTCCTTCTGCCCCTCCTTCACCCAAGGAACTTAATTAACTCTTTTATAACAAATCTATGACTAATGTTTGCAGCCGGTAACTTAAGCATAACCCTGATATTTTTAGTTATTTTGTTCCCAAAATAAGCCTATTTTTATATCAGATTTTTAAAACAGACTGGAACCTTGTCTTTTTGTTCTGATGCAAACATTGGAAGATGAATAATATAGTACCACCTGAAACTCCTAAGCAACACCACCCACTCCTTCTTCTACCACTCAAAATAACTATAATACTGTTTGGAGAATCTATATAAAATTAAATTTACATTTTAGGAAGTAGAAAACTCATTGTTATTGTGGTGCTTTGCTTTATTATTTTTTTTTAAGTATAGTAATCCAAAGAAAAAGTAGTAATCACAAAGAAAATAATAATGATCTCCCTGAAGGAGATAGTGGTGGTGATCATGTTTACATTCTACCTCTTTGAATGAAACATGTGCTATCATTGCCATAAATCTACCAGTTAAGTGCCATTATACTGATTTTGCAAATGAAAAACCTGAGGCTCAGAGGAATTAAGTAACTTGCTAAACATCACCCAGCTAGAAACTCAGTCTGTGATTCCAACGTCTGTTTTTTTGCCAATTTATGTCATGCTGCATCTCAGAATAGTCTTCCTTTGCAAATATTAGCTTTTACAAAAACAAATGAAGGATCTATTCCCTTGTCCATTGTCATTTGTTAACAAGCACTTAAGTGGGCCAGTTCTATGCCAAGCTCATGCTCTGCTTTTGAAAATATAAAGACAACTTTTTATAAGTAATATGCAGTCCAGAAGGAGAGAAATTCATGTAAGAATGATCCAAATACAATGAAATATAATAATAACACTAGCATTGATAATAATAATGATTATACCAATTTTATGTACTTAATGACAGGCAATGCTTGAGGTGCTTTGCATATGTGAACTCATTTAAACTCCACACCATCCCTATGAAAGAGGCATTATTATTGTCCATGTTTAATAGGTGAGGAAATTGAAGCCCAGAGTAAGTAAGCAATAGGCCCTAAAATCAGCTAAAAGAAGATATCATTTAAATCTTTCAAACAAACATTTACTGCAAGCCTACTACATAGTATGCCCTGCTTGCTAGAGAAAGAGACATACAAGTTGATTCAGAAAGGAACAAGTTCCTTTTGATGAATAGATGAGGTAGAGAAAGGCTTTAGGGGACACAGAGACAAAACTACAAATGTACCAAAGCACACAATGGCATTTTACCTTTGAAAATTGCACAACAGTCAATGAGGTCATTACATCTTCATGGTTTTCAATCTCAACTGGTTTATGGAACTGCCGAGAAATCCTGTTTCCCTTACTAGTGCTCTTTCCCTAATGACAATTTCATGCTTTCCCATAGTTTAGAAACTTTCAAAGATCCCACTTCCTGCTCATTCTCAGACCATGACTTTGCTTTCTATTTCACAGGCACTAAGCAACTTAGTTTGTAATCATCTCTTTTTCTACATAGTTGAGTTAAGATTGTTGTAGAAAATACTCTTCTCCAGTTATTCCTTACTATCTCTATTATTTATGCTCTATATTTGTTTTTTTTTTTGTTTATATCACAATTAAAACAAACCATTGAATACTCATGTGCCACCTCAACATTCCAAAGGTCCCATGCTAGATAAATAGGAGGTCAGAGATCATGGATTGGGTAAATATGGAAAGAGGGAGATTTGTTAGACAAACAGAAAAAACAAATTCCAGAGGTAGAGGGTCAACAAATTAACAAATTGACCAGTATGGACTGCCTTCCATCTCTGCAGATAAGCCAAAAAAGGAGATGACCAATCTTTGGATCTTACCCACTGCAAGAAGCAAAACACTGATAATATAAGCACTTATTCCCAGTGGGAAAAGTAGGGGTATTATGCTGGCATATCTTCTGTCTCTCACAAATATGAAACCAAAATTTGTATCCACCTTGAATTTTTCTGTAGAGGAATGATTTTAGAGCCCTGCCACACACATATACAAATGTGTCAAGTTGTCTGGGAAGGACTTCTTCTTAAGACAGTCTATTTCCACCTTGAAGGTACACACAAGCACCACTTTGGACTCATATGGGAGAGGTCTTCTCTTCTTATATCTAAGGGGAGGGGGACGGGAATGAAGTACACTTAATATTCCCTACTTTGGCTATTGTATCCTCATAAAGGAGTCTGTAGTTTTAGTGATTAAACGTTAAAGATGCAAAATTTAATTATCCTTAATGCAGGTCATGAAGTGCTGAGAAATCTAAGGTTATTGTTTTTCATCATAGGCTCTAAACCTACAAACTTGACTGCATCTTTGGTTATGTTCTTCTCTTTTTTGTTCTGTTACAATAGAAGGAATGTTTTTCCTATTTTTAGGTTAATTCTTCTACCTTTGTGTAGAATCACATTCCATCCAACATCCTTGGCGAGATAGCTCTAAAGATTCTTCTTTCTCTTCCCTATATCTTCAAATACTCTCTTTTCTGGCTCTTTTCCTCCAGTAGTTCAAAAGGTTTAATGTTATCATTACCTTACAAATAAAGAGTGATTTGCTTTTTACACAATCCAATGGATGATTTTCACTGAGTGCTTTACTTTATTTGATGCATCACTCTTTGAAACTCTCTGTCTTGTGGGTATTTTTGGATTTCTTGTTGCTTTCTTCCTGCTTTCTATTCACTCTTTCTCTATCTCATTTGTGAACTCTTTATTCCTTATCAAGCCCTAAATATTAATGTTCTTCAGAAATTTTACCCCAAGCCCTTTTCTCTTTTCACTCTCTAAACTTTCCCTGGACAATTCTAACCACTTAATGGAATATCTTTATTCTAAAGATTCCCAAATCTGAATCACCAGGTCAGACCTCTTTCCTAAGAGCCAGAGCCTCATACCCACCTCCCCAATGAACAGCTCCATGTGTATGTTCCATCAAAAATAAAACCTATCATGTCTAAATCTGAACTTCTATCTTTCATCACAAACTTCCACTCTTCCTGAGTTTGCTTCCCTAATATATAGCACCACGAGATAACCTACTTGCTAAGCTACAAACCCTGGCAATAACTGCTCTATCTCACTCTACTTTATCCCAAGATTCCACCAGTCTTCATATTTGTCATTTCTGCCTCTGAAATATTCCTTAAATTTGTCTTCTCACCATCTGTGTTATTTTCTCAGGCAGGCAATCATTATCTCATAATAAATTATTAGAATAGTCACTTTCTGATCTTCCTGCCTCCAGTATGACCTTTTTTCAATTGATTCTCTACATTGCAGTAAAAAAGATCTTTCAAAAATGTAAATCTAATCCTTTGTTATTTCACTGTGTCCATCCCCCTCCATGTAATGCTGTGCCACATAAACACTGGAATTTCCCAGTTCCTTGCACATAGCATGCTCTCATGTTTACATCATTACAAAGACATAAGCTGCCATCCCCTGCATAGAAACCACCATTCTTTAGGAGTACCTAATTCTTTTTGACTACCTAATTCCTAAACATCACTTTGTAGATTAGAAGTCTAAAATGATGCTCACCTTTATACCACTAGTCTGAAACTGCTCTAAGAGAGAATACATGTTCTATTTTTTTTAAATGGTTTCTTACAAAAGATCTGGATAATCTCAATGCAGCTAGATTTTATACATTATGCTTTAATGCAAATTTTCTCAAAATAATTTCAATTATATTTCATTCTAGAATATAATAAATTTCATGTATTTTGAAAATACTAAGAATAACACATATACTTGTAATATTTTTCTCTAATTAATGAAAAGATTGCCTTAAATACTTTGTAGCTTGTCATTTACCAAGTTAGGTAATAGTTTCATAGTAAATGACAATTTAAAGAATCAAACTAAAATATGCTTAAATTTATATTTATATTTTAAATAATTACAAATAACAAGGCATACATCACTTGGCATATATAGCAATCACACCCTTAAATTCCATTTAAGAGCAAAAAGTCTATCTGTAGTGTGATCACTGAGTTGTCCATACAGGTTTTTTTTTTTTTTTTTTTTTTTTTTTTTTTTTTTTTTTTAATTTATTTATTTATCCCCCCCTTGCTGCTTGTGTTTGCTGTGTCCATTCGCTGTGTGTTCTTTCCGTGTCTGCTTATCTCCCCCTTGCTGTGAGGTCCTGCTGCATCAGCCCACCGCGCCGCGCAGGCCGGCCTGCTCTCACAAGGAGGCCCACTTCACAAGGGAAGTGAACCTGGGGGCCTCCCACATGGTAAACGGGGGCTCTATCGATTGAGCCACACCCGCTTCCTGCTGTGAGGTATTGCTACATCAGCCTACCCCGAGCTCCCATCTACCATATGGTAGATATGGTACCCCCATGTGGTAGATGGGAGCTCTATCCATTGAGCCACACCCGCTTCCCTCCATACAGGTTTAAAACATCTCTGGGTGTTTTTAGCTTAGACCAGTTTATGAGTACTTGAGAGTCAAGGAAATGTTTAAGACGAATTGTTAGATCACCAATCTAAATTTCACAGTAAACACACACAAAAAAATGAAAAGAGTAGTGAAAATAAGTAAAATTGCAAGTAGGCAAATCACATAATATTATAGTAAATCCTGTGAGTACATCAAAAGGCAAAAGTATAATAGCCTCTCATAAGCTTTCATCTCTCCCCTCTCTTTATTGCCTGAAATGGGTACCATACAATGCTTTCCTTAGGATGTACTTCTTAATTGGTAGAGTGAATATAGTTATATACTTTAGGGCCTCTTATCATTAATCATTAATGCATTTTGGTACTGGGTAGCAATGCCCATTTATAGTGCAGGAATATCAAATATAGGATTTTTTTTCCAAAAGAAAAATTACAAGGCTCAAAACATGTCCTAACCCCTTGTCTTAGTTTCCGGGGAGCTGGGTTTGGCTTAAATATGGGAATTTATTGTCTCATGGTTTCTCGGGACTGGAAGACTTGCTTCCTCCCAGGGTTAGTAGCATTCTGGCACGAGAACATTCCTTGGTTTTCCCATCACATGGTGATGTCCTCTCCTTTCTCTTCTGGGTTCCCAATGATTTCTGGCTTCTGGCCCCTCTCTGTGGCTTTCTAGTCTGTGTCTAATTTCCTTTGCTTATAAGAATTTCTGCAATATTGTATTAAAATTAATATTATTACTTAAGGGGTGCCCAACTGAATATGTCTCCCCTCATTCAGTTTGGGCACACCTTAGGTAATATCTTCAAAGGTCCTATCTACAGATGGGCTCACAGCCACAGAACTAAGGTTTAGGACCTTACCATGCCTTTTTCTGGGGACATGATTCAATCCCCAGCACCCCACCTGTCCCCAAGCCTTGGGGTTTTTTTTAGAAGAGAATTCTAAATGGATCTGAATTAAAGAGATCAAAGAAACCTGAAATTAGTGGTCATTTAAAGGTTCAAACTAAAGAATATACAGTGTCTTCATAATCCTGCCTAGGGCCCACCACTTGTTATTAGGTGCTTGTCAGGATGTCCACATTTTCTCAAATTATTTTGGGGGGAATTTTTAAAAATTTATTTATGTTATAGGAAGCAGTAACCTTTTCAGATATGACTCAGTAAGTTTCTGCCTCTGTACCCTAGGTTGATAATAACTGGAATGAATAAAAGGTGGTGCTAAAAATTGATTTAGTAAGGTACCAACATTGCATCCATGTGAAACAGAAACTTGAAAGAAATTTGAGGCTGCAAGAGTCAAGGTTTCTGGAAATAAGCACTGGGTATTATTTTTTTCAGTTGACCATATTGTCATCCTCCAAGCTGCTGTCAAAAGGAATGAACCATCGTTCCTGCTTGTCCTATTACAACCTCAAAAGTATATCTGAATTTCTGCTGTGAACTTGATAGGAAGGAGTGACTTGTTAAGGAAAAGGAACAAGATATGGTTGTAGAATAGCACTGGTTCTTTTCTCAATGTCTCTGCTGTTTTTCTGTTTCATGTCTTCTATTCTGGGTAACTGGGATTGAAGCAGAGCAGTATCCACAGAGATTGTTGCCCATAATATTAACACAAGAGTAGCACAATATCTGACTGGAAGGATGGGGGGTTGATGACTGGGAAGGCCAAGCGGGTACATGGAAAATGATATCAGTCAAGACTTCTGGACCATTTGAATGATGGGACACTCTCCTGGTTCCACTTCAGGAAAAGAGTGAGACTCTTCTCTGGGGGGATTCTGTAAACTGTAAAGAAAGTACTACCTTTCTCAGCATGCCCCAGAAAAGGGGTTGTTACAGAACCTCCTAATGATTGTGCTGCTGGTTATAAAAGGACAGCTAAATGTATGTTAACATAGTGGTCTGTCCAGACTTTAGAGTAGACACAACCTCAGAGACTCTCACATTTTTACCTCAAAGTGACAAACAAATATTATCATTTTCTGTGTGTGTTATGATGTGAAGAAGGGAAACAGTGAGTAAAATTGCTAACTCAATAGGGAGAGGCTAGACATTCATAAAAATAAATTGGCAACAGCTAAGCACTGAAACATCCTTGATCTCACCCTAGATATTAACCTAAGAAATAGGTGGCTACCTAATATTGTAAAGGAAAATATGGGGTGGACTCTGTCAGGAGAAGAAACTGTGCAAGTTTTCTTTCAACCACGAATGGGTGGTTATTCATAATCTGGTTTCATGGGGTCTAAGCTCCATCTCATCTCATCAAAGGAGTTATTATTAGAATAAGAGTTCTGCAAAATCAAAACTGCTTGACAAGGAAATTCTCTCTATTTCAATATAAAATGTAAAGCGTCTAAAGACACAGTCACGGGGTATAAGACATATGGTGAGGGTTAAAGTGCACGTCCAGATACCTTCCACTTGGCAGGGTGCTGCCAACAATTTGGCAGAGTTAGGAATCCTATGGCAGCTTGGTTTCATTATAATTTATTATCAATTTAAAACTTCCTATTCCATGGGAAAAATATGACATGAAAAATGAAGCAAGAATTATCCTGTGCTACATCCAAGAAAAGCCCAGCAGCATGAGCTCAAGCCTGAAAGGAAGGAGCAGCTAAAATGGGAATCAAGAATGGATAGCAAGGATTTAATGAAAAGGCATTGCACAGGACTTTGCCTCTTCATGGATTTACTGTGTGCTTCTCATGAAAATCTATGTGAATGCTGAGCCTCCTTGCTGTGAACAAATGGATTTTTCTTTATCTAATGATTTGGGGAGACTTTGAGCTTTGCCCAAGGCTGCATACCTAGGAGGAAATCATTAAACTAATAAAATGCTCAAATACATTGAAATAGTAAAGGTGAATTAAATCAAGGTAAGGCCAAAATGCCATCTTTAAAAAATATTATTTTAGCTGAACTTCGTGTATAATTTTATTTTATTTCAGTACCATCAATAGAACAGGATTTTTTAGGTGTTTTCCCCAGAAGTGAGGGAATGATCACACTGACCATCATGTTCGGCAAAGGAAGACATTTATCATCATAAACCATTTTCCCACTAGAGACTTAAAACATATTTCTTTAGTTCCTTCAGTTGAGAATTTGAACAAAGTGAATCCATCAGTTTCACTGATGAGAAAGGCAGGACTCATACTATACTGCTCACTGTTGGAAACTGAATTTGGAAGAAAAATATCTAAGGTGGCCACCACGCAAATATACAAATATAAAAGACAGGGTGTTAGAATTTCTAGAGGAGCACAAGTGAAGGAACAAATAAGATGGAAAATTCTTACATACTTCTTTTAGAGATGATGGCATTTATGAATCTGGAAGTCAGCGATCTGAACAAGGCTAACTTGTCTAGATGTTATCAATGGCGAAATTCTGTGAAACTCAATTATATTGGTGTATATATTTATCTGTCTAGCTATTTTTTTCTCTTAGAGAATGTGACATTTGGAATATGGATTAATGTGGATTAAGCTGGGATATTATTTAAAATACTGGAAGCCCCTCCTAGTTTTTTTTCACTATCTAATCAAAGGTTACTTCTCCTTATCTTTCTGCCTTGCTTTCCCTCCACTTGGTATTACAGTTATCTTTCACTGATAAGTGAAAAATGGATGTTAACAACAGTTAAGTATTTTTGTGGTATCTTGCCCTTATCTAAGAGTTTGGAAAACAACCTACAAGTTTCCTTCCAAAGGTGACTCTCTGGGTCAATGAATCTTCTCTTTTGAAATCTATTAAAAAAAAAAAAAAAAT
>JAQZBX010066455.1:0-16112 GCA_029593785.1 Cabassous unicinctus
TAAGTAGGGTGGTAAGGGATGATCTTAAGTGAATGAGAAAAGACCCATGCAGTTATCTGGTGGATGAGAATTTTAACAAGAAGAAAAAAAATGAAATAAGTCCAGCAGCATCAGGGCTAATGTGCAGAGGGAAGCAAAAGTTCAGTTTGGCTGCACCAAAGTGAGCATAACAAATGCAATGATAAAAAGATGAGTTCATAGAAATAAGACAGAGATGCAAGATCATGTTGGAGCTGAGGCTCTTATGAAAGTTTAGAGTTTCACGCTGAGTGTAACGGGATGTCATGTAGGTTTTGGAAGAAAAATGACAATACAATTTACTTTTTAACAGTAACACTCTGACCCCTACATTGAGATTAGACTTGAAGGGAGTAAGGCATAAACAGAGAGAGAATCTAGAAAGCTGCAGTAGTATTTTAAACATTGATATTCTAGGTCTTTTGAGCCAGGGAGGTAGCAGAAGAGGTATTGAGAAATAGTCACACTCCATGTATATTCTGCACAGATAATCAATATGATATGCTGATGGACTCGATGTGGGGTGTGTGGCATTGAGAAAATGCCAGGATGAGGCTTAAGTCTTTGCCTGAACAAGTAGGATGATGACTTTCCATTACCTGAGATTAATTTTAGATATTTCAAAAAGCTAACACAGTTATCTTGTGAAGATAAACTACATCAATTATATACCTAAAGCCCTTTGAATATTGTTTGCCGCTCAGTTGGTGCTCAGTAAATATAATCTGTTTTTACCATTATTATATAACATCAATAATTTGCAAACAAAAAACTAATGTTCATATTTTGTCATGCTTTATTATAGTCTTATTTTCTTAATCATTTTTAAGTGGTTCAAATTTACAAAACATTGAATTTAGACATGCCACCATAAATAACATAAAATATGATATGCACTGATTTAAATAGAGGAAATACAGGAGAAATGCAAATAATCTAGTGTTTTCACATTGCCCAAATGGTATGTTACATTTATCTAATAACATCATAAATGCTTTCTAGAATATATTATAAGAAAACAGGGTAGTCTGAATTTAATTAAAATGTAAGCATTTCCTGAACATTTCACTCTCTGAAAAATTAGAGCATCTATTGACCATCTTTGCCAAAACTAACCAAAACAATGCAATTTTTAACTTATAGAAATGTACATAAATGAAAGCAAGTCCAGCACAGTTTATAAGAAAGACCAAAAAATGTAAAAAGCCTATAAATAAAAGATAAGATACAATGCCTATAAAAGATAAGGGATTAGTCAAAAAGAATATTATTAAAAATAAATGATGTGGCTCAAGCAGTTGAGCAAGTGCTTCCCACATGGGAGGTCCCAGGTTCATCCCTGGTGCTGCCTAAAAACAAAACAAAAAAACAAACAAGAAGCAAACAAATGAAAAAACAACTCAGGAGAGCCAAAGTGGCACTGAGGTTGGGCGCCGGCCTCAAACATAAGTCTGGGATTCAATGCCCAGGCCTGGTACCTCTAAAAATAGATAGATAGTTAGATAGGCAGACAGACAGAGAGACAGAGAGACAGAGAGACAGAGAGACAGATAAATAGATGTTAAATAAAAATAAATGCTTATCAAAAACTTCTCTGCAAATAAAATAAAAAGGAATTGCCATAAAAACAGATTTTAAACAATATAGATTTCACAGCAGAAGTAGCCATAATAAAGTTATTTATATGGATATAATATATCATAAGTTAAATTTTTTGTGTGAATGAAATTTCATATAAATTTCAAGTAAAATTCAGGATGTAGAGAAAATAATGTACATTTTATGTATTTGAATAAATTAATGAACAGTAATGAGTTAGTGAAAAGTCATTACTATTTTACTCCTAAAAGAGATGTTGAACTTTGTTTTAATGTTTCTAAAATCATTTAAGAAAGTGTACAAATTCTAAAAAATTGTAAAATAAATTAAGAGAATATAAATTACTTGAATGCTAAAAAATTTATCTAGTACCCATTACTTCAGTTTAAATAAAAAATAATCAAATATTTGGAAAATGAAGAAAACATTCTTTTTTAAAAATTCATTAAAAAGCAAAGAAAATTTAAATTACAATTACAGTTTATGTAAAGGAATTTTTAAAACGAACTTTTAGAACCTACCTGGCTAAAATTTATAGGATGTCACAAAATTTAGATTCATTACCAATTCTTAGTTTTAAATCTTTTCTCTATTAAATTTTGCATAACAAGTGAGCCAAGAATTTAACTCAAGATAACAAGCTTATAGAAATTAGGAGAAAGCAAACGATATTTTTAATCATATTGAAATTAAATAAAGTAATATATTGACATATCACAGGATGGTAAGGTTTTTAAATGGTTAGCTGGAAGACACAAAAGTGATATCAGAGCATGCAGATATTTAACATCATTAATTACAAAACTTCAGCTCTTAAAGCATGGAAAGAGGAGATTCTTGATTCTGTTCATGAACCAAGAAAGCATTTGTTTTAGTTTTCTAATCTGCTCAAGCAAATATTATAGAATGTGTAGACTTAAACAATGGGAATTTATTAGATTGTGATTTTGAAGCTAAAAGTAAGTCCAAAACAAGGTGTCGACAAAGCATCATTGACGTAATGCTCCCCCAAGCCTATGGCATTCTGGGACTAACTGCCAGTGATCCCTGGAACTTAGTTTCAAGGAACATAGAAGCATCTCCTAGTCTTTCTCTTCTCTTCCAGTTGACCTTGATGTTTGACTTCTAGCTGTTGCATCTGAGGCTTTCTCTCCCTTTCACTGAATTTTTATAAAGGATTCCAGTAATAGGATGAAGATCCATCACTACTGATGTGGCCTAAATCTTAATTGAAGTAACATCATCAAAAAGTCCTACTTACAAAGGTTCATACAAAAGGAATAGATTAAATTTGAGAATATGCTTTTCTGGGGTACACAGAGTTCTAAACTCCCAAAATATTCAACTCTCAAAGGAAGTACTAAACATTATAGTGATGAGTGAAATCTGAAAGTTGCAAAGGAGTAATAGAAAATGACAAAACTTGCATAAGCATATGTAATACATACATACGCAAACATAGAAGATCATGAAAAAAATATAAAAATAGTTAGGAAATTGTTATTTCCTTTAATAATTTAAAATATTTTGTAGTTTTTCTTCAAGGGTCACATGGTTTTTCAATAACTCAATTTTATCACATTTTAATTTTGCTTTAAGACCAAATATTGAAATGCTGTTTTTCCTTTTTAGGTATTTTTGTTTAAAATTAAACAAAAAGCATTTTTAAACCACCAGTAAACATTTTCATTACAAAAATTATTGTATATTCAAACTTTACAAAAATGTAAGTATTTTGATTACAGTGGCAAAAATTTATTAGTACTACATAAATTCTTTCCATATAGCATCTGATTTAATCTAACAACTCTATGGATTTAGAATTATTTTTCTTGCACAACTGAGATACTACATTTAAATTTTCAGCGACTTACTGAGGAATATACATCTAAAAATCTGGCAGATCTAGGCTCTAAACCCTAGATTGTTCAGTCTAAACCAGCTGTCAATGACTGCTATATTTCTTACATACAAAATAAATGGAATGACTTCTGAAAGTGCTCTCTATAAAAATTTCTCTGAAATTGGAACTCTCATAGGGATTTCTATGATACCATTTGAAAGACAATGACATATTTTTTCACATTAGCTGCCCTGAAATACACATATATTTAAACCACAGGCTTAATACATATTCCATAGGTTCCAATTACAATGTAGATTTCCTAAAACATATTCTTGGAAATGTTGCTGATCACGGGTGGTGAAGTAGAGGATGACTCAGCAGAAATGCAAACTAATTAAAAGATGATAGTGTATTTAGAAAGATACAAATTAAATACCCAAATAGGCATGAAAGAAAAGATGCATGTAAATGTTCAGCATTACTGTCATTTGAATTGCCTGGAGCCCTCTCTCTTCTGCATGACTCTAATGAGAGCATTTTTTACTTCTTTGTTCCTAAGGTTATAAATGAGTGGATTCAGCATGGGGATCATCGTAGTATAAAACACAGAGGCCACTTGATCTTTTCCCAAGGAATAGGAATTCTTGGTTTTAAATAAGTAAAAGTCATGGTTCTATAAAAGATGGGGACTCCCAGGAGGTAGGAGGCACAAGTAGAGAAGGATTTGCACTTTCCTGAAATAGAATTAATTTTAAAGATAGCAGACAGAATGGACACATAGGACATGGAGATTGTGATAATAGACACAGACACAGTTGAGCCACCAAAAACTAATATTATGATTTCAGTGTCACAAGTGTCAGTGAAGGACAGGGCTAAAATTGGGGTTGTGTCACAGAAAAACTGATAAATTACTTTGGATTTACAAAAATGAAAACTGTTCATGCGAAGAACATTGACAAATGATTAAGTAAAATCAATCATGTAGGAACCAGAGACCAGGACATGGCAGAGTCTCCTGGACATATTAACTAGGTAGTAAAGAGGATTGCAGATAGCTAAATAACGGTCATAGGGCACTGAAGAAAGAAAGAATTCAGTGACAACCAAGAAGACAAAAAAGTACATCTGGGTGAAGCAGCCCGTGAATGAAATAAACTTCGTGGAAGTCAATAGGTTCTCTAAGGTTTTAGGTGTGATGACTGTTGAGTAACTGAGGTCAAGGAATGACAGGTGATTGAGGAAAAAGTACATGGGGGTGTGAAGCTGGAAATCCAGGCGAATTATTAGTATCATCCCTGCATTCCCCAGAACATTAATCAGATATGTCAGGAGAAATAGTATAAAGAGGACCTGCTGTATATCTTCAGAGTCTGTCAACCCCATAAGGATGAAGTCAGACACATTTATGTTATTCCTCCTTCCCATAGTGTTCAACTGTCATCAACTGTTAAGAAATCAAAGGTGACACTTAGCATGAATGACATCAGAACCATTTTTGCTTCATGTATGATTTGGAATTTTTAAAAATTAGTAACTATGGAAATTCACAATAAAGAGAAATTTGCAAAATATTACTGAAAAAACAATAGTTTGAAAATCTATAAATTAGGTATAAACCATCATTTGTATATTATATAACAGAAACTTATATATTTCATTATTAGAATGGACTTGAAACTGTTAAAATATTTCACTTTATTAACACATTCATCCAGATGAAAATCTTATACCATAGATTTCATTACTGTACACATTTTTAGATGATAAATGTGAATAGAAAATTAAGTAAATTATTCAGTGACAAAATAATTAACTTTTGGCTCTGCTTTGTGATTCTAACAAGATTGATTGTGTCCAGAGATCATGTACATAACATTATATTCCTACTTATATTTAATTTCAGTAAAACAGAAACAAATGCTATAGAAAAAATAATGATAGTTGTAACAAATGATTAACTGTTCTTTTGTGTCTGATATTATTTGATACACATGACAGATGAGAAATTAAAGACTTATGCTACTTTACTAAGGTATATTCATATTATAAACCATACATTGCTATGAAGTTTGAGAAGATATGTTCTTATGTAATTATTGAAGATAAAATTTCTTTCAAAAATTATAATTTCAATATAGGTACATTGCTTTATCAATCTGATTCTATGAATTTTATATTTCCATGTTTACAAATTCTGTTATTACATAGGTAATAATGACATGATATGTATATGTTTCTGCATATTTTGTAATAATATCCCTATATTTTAGATAATCTAAAATACTCTTACTTTGAAATTAATACTTACCATGAGTCAAAAGTGGTGAAAAACCTCTTCCAGCATTATCTGTCTAGAAACTTGTCAATCTCAAGTTTTTCTCAGAAATAAAATATGCAAACCATTTAAGAGCCTGACAATTCTGTGATATAATATTAGTTTCCTTTGATAATGACGTGTTTAATATTTTGTGCATGCATATTTTTTGTTATGAGGTAAAAATAATTCAACCTAAAAATTCTGTTCAGGTCCTCATCAAATAAAAAGTTCACCTGGAAATTATGTCTCACAAGAATACCAGGGAGCTACTGTGAACATACGCAGAGCTGTCTCTACCTTGCCTTTCACCCCGATAATGCCATGGCATCTGTTATGTTGAAGGTTACTTATAATGCAACATCTGGTCATCCCTGGGACCATGTAAAAGGAGAGTGCTTGGCATTATTCCAAGGATAAAATTTACAGGACTAATGCATCCATTTTAGGTTTGTAACAGAGTGTTGCCTTCCCCTTAGAAGCCACATGATGTTGAGCATTATTTTCTGGTATCCTATTGTGATTCTCTGTTTTACGACTGGTTAAAAAGAAGGTATTTCTAGAGAAATAATTAAACTGTGGATGAAATGCCAGAATGTTAACCACCAGAGATGCAACAGTACATTTTCCACAATGTAACCTTTTTATATCTAAAAGTTGGGCCCTATCATAGGAAGTGAAACATTATTCATTAATTATTAGAGAAACAACAAAATTCACAAAAGGAAATGAAAATCATTCATAAGTATTATTAATCTTTGTTTTTTCCTACTAATAATTTTCCTTTGTGCACCTATTTTTATGTATACTTATTAGTTCACACAATTTTATTGTACTTTTTAAAATAACATCTTGATTTTATTACTAAATATTTATAACTCATCTTTACCTGTGTTTAATACAATTTAATAATTTTTGCATTGGCTGCTTATCCATAACTAATTTCTTTTTATGATTGTGCAACTAATTTCTTTCTAGGAATATTTTTGTGGCATGAAAAATTAAACATGGTAGATTTTCTCCTGTCAGTTTTTGCAGTGTCACCAAATTCATCTACACAAATTTTTTGTTGTAGTCAGACATAACAATGTTTCTGCAAACTATTTCATTATTTTATTGTTCTTGGATTTTATTATACTAAAAGAACCCTAAGAGAAGAAAGGTTAAAATCAGTGCTGAGTGGAATAAAGATTTGATAACAAATTAATGCCCAAAAGCTCACCGAAATGCTTTCTTGTGACTCTGCATTATTTAATGATACCAAAATCAAAATCCATGAAGATTTATAAGCAACGTGTACAAGAAAAACTGCTTACATACCAAAATTTCAGAAGAGAATTTGATGGTATGGATCATGGAATTCACAAAATAATGTTACGTATTTACTGAAATTTTGGAAGTACAATTCTTCTCAATAAAAATTCAGTGATATTTAGAAAATCTAATTTGTAGATTAAAAAGACAGCATCAATTTATTTCACAAATAGGTGATCTTGGGGATTTTGACAAATGAGAGAATAATGGAGATTTTCTCTATCAATGCCACCTCATTAGTGTCATCTTACTACTTTCAAAACTGCCATGAGCGATTTTTTCTTCCCAGAGTTGAAATCATTTTTTTGTCATTAAGTGTACTTTCAAATGACATAAGAAAAGCTGAAAAAAGAATAAGCTACAAAATTGATTTTATGATGAATTTTTTAAAAACTTTATTTTTAGAGAAGTTTTAGATTTGCATAAATATTACATCAAAAGTATAGGGAGGGACATGATCTGGCCGACCCCCACCCCTCACCCAGTGACTTGACCTCTCAGGACCCGGACTTCCCAGAGCCAGGGTTTCTGGTTTGTTAACTGACTAGCGGCGTCAGGAAAGGGAAGAGGAGGTTAATCCACAGAGCCAAGCGACCACCATGGGCACCATGGATGGGCGACCTGCCTGTGTAATTGACCCAGGCAGAGGCCCCTCCACAGGCCCTCCCCGAACTCTAGGGGCCCGGGGACTGGGGTGGGGCTGCTCATCTATGGTAAGGGGAGTAAGAGTTGGGAAAGTTAAATCTTTACCGGTCCAAGCACCAAGTAAGTGTGGCAGAACCCCTGCGACGGCCGGGCGTGCCCCCCGTCCCTGCGGAACCAAGGAGAACTTCTCCAGTGAATTTCTAATGGAAGGTGTCTCAGCAGAAACCAATGAAATTTATTTAGAGCTGACCTCAGAAAACTTACCTCCAGCCTTGAAAACTGCCCAGAATGACAGAGCTTTGAAAATCAAGCACCACTTTCCCTGCCTCAGTCTCTGTAGAACTGTTATCTGTACCAAGCATTAATCGAATTGTGGCACATGACATCGCCATAAAGGTTATTCTGATGAAACTGTGGAAGGACTTACAAGAACCTCTAATCCCAGGCTCTGATGTTAGTATTTACTGACCAGTTTTGAAGACTATGAAGAGTCTCGTGGAGAAGATGAAAAACATCAACCATGACTTTTTGGCCTCTTGCTCAGCTCTGAGATCTCTCCTTTTGGGGATTTTGGCCATTTCTGAGTTCTTGGCCCTGGGGACTTTCCTTCTCTCTGGGTCTTGATGCCATCAGAGATTATTGAAGCAAACCTAATTGGAGAACTGAGCTTGAAAATAGAAACTAAATTAGTGTACTGTACAACTCATTTTAAATCCCTTGGAAATCCTCCATTAGCAGCTGAAAATGCCTCTCAAGATAGAAACCCAGAACAAATGGCTGAGGTGCACTTAGATATTAGGAAGCACCTACAATTTGTTGCTGGACCAAAAGTAAATCCCACAAAGGCCCTGTGCAATATTTTGAGTAACAGGATTGTCCATTTTGATTTGCTTCATCAAGATGGTTCCCTCCGTATTTCATTCCAGGATGGTGATGGTACCACCTTTCCAGATTTGAAAGCTCAATGACCTAGGTTGTAGTGGGAAGATAAAATAGGTCCATGTCTCTTAAGTTATTAGCCCATGTCCTCTGAGTAGCATGAATCATACACACTCAGTTCTTCCTTTATAGTATTTTGACTAGAAATTGAATAACTGAAACAGTTGGATAAACTGTTTCTCAGATTTGTTGTGTTTTGCTTTTAAGACACTGACAAAAGCTAGGCATTCTTTGTGCAGTTTAAATTTCAGTTTTTCATTGACGAAGTTGTGCAGATCTCAAGTATTTAGAGCTGGTAAGGTAATTTATAATTTAAAGAATTTATAAGATTCTGTGCAGCATGGTTCAGTTTGTTCAACTCAACATGTTGTAGCAGATAGTTTTATTTCTGATAGTGTATCCCCTCCCCTTGCCCTGATGCTGCAACAAGTGTGGCTCTGCCTGTGGACATGCTGCATTAGCCTGGGAGATCTGTCCTGCTACTGCTCTTTCACCCAGAGACCATTTTTGGTCTTAGATTATAATTCCTTGTGATGCTTGTTTTCCCTGTGTTTTGGAGCTGTCATTCTGGAAATAATAGCAATGTATTTTTCTTTAGAGACACAACTTAGCATAGGGGTAAAAAAAAATAAGAACTTCTAAGTTAACATCTACATTAATGACGAATCCATATTTCTATTTATTTATCAGAGCTGCTCCAGGTACTGATAAATATGCTTTCTCATTGTCCCTCAAGTGTGTTCTAACATATTTCCTATTATAATTAAATCTTACATGTGTTATAGAGGTGCACCTCATAAATATTATTTTAGCTTCACTTTACAAAGTTGACCTTTGAAAGCAGCTGTTTGGGATAAGATAAAGAAATTTTATCAGCAAAAATGAAAAATTCTTTTATGGCTTGTTCATACTATTTGGTAATACCAATGATTCTCCCAATATTTAATAATGTTATTTTAAATGCCATGCAATATTTCATTAAATTGATATTTTAAAATGAAAGGATATAATTTTTTAGTTAAAGTGCCTTTTTCCTCTTTGACTTGTAACACAATTTATTCCAGCTAAAGATATAAAACTTAAAAATCATGAGGCAAAATGTAATGGCATCTTAAAACTAATTTTGTAAAACTTATATTTCCTTTTAAAAATCTTCAGGGATTTACTGTGGCAGTTTGATATTAGTTATGAATTCCAAAAAGACATATTATGTTTGTAAACTAGTCTGTTCCTCTGGGCATGATACCCCTTTGATTGTGTTAAATTCAGAGGTTTCACTTTTACTTTATTAAATCAAGATTAGGGCTTTGATTTGACAACATCATTAGGGTGAATCAGAGTTGAGTCCCCGCCCCATTGGTGGGCTATATAAACAGATGCTCAATCAAGGAGACAGAAGCAGAAAAGGAGATACACAGAGAAGATACACAGAGGAAGAGAGACAGCTCCATAAACACTGCGGAGGCCCCATGATGAGAGGTGAGCCATTCATCTGATAGCTTACAGCTAACCTTGTGAAGAGGAGAGAACAGCTGAGTCCAGAAAGAAACGAGCCCTCCAGCATTCAGCTGAGATTGGAAGAAGCTAGGCCCATGGAGCCTTAAGAGGAAAGTGGAATGCTGAACCCTTGCAGACATGGCCTGCTTCAACATGTGGCTATAGACTTTGGGTAAGAAAGTACCTCTTATGGTACCTTGAGTTGGACCTTTTAGGGCCTTGTAAATGTAAGCTTTTACCCCAAATAAATATCCCTTTTAAAAACCAACAGATTTCTTGTACTTTGAATCAGCACCACTTTTGGCTGACTAATACATTTACCAATCCGGAAAATTGATTATTTCTAATGATTTAAATGACGATTTTGGATGTTTAGTGAAGAAAATGTATTGGTTTTCCTTTAAGGTAATAGTAAAGCAGTGTATTTCTTCAACTGCAATCCACCAAGGGCCGTTTGGTTTTCATCCTCAGTACTATCGCATGTACACTTCTGCTTCCATTATTAGAATGTCAGATATCATGGGGTTCTCCTAGGAGGATATGCTTGGGTAGGACCTGTCTGGACCAGAACATCACAGTAGTTTATGTACAAATTATGCGGTGCTGCTGCTTTATTTTGCAGATTAGATTAAGTAACTTGCCCAGGGTCACATAGTGGCAGGGATGGGCTTAGAACCCAGGAATTCTGACTCTGACATATAACTCTTTCCCTCATACTTCCCTGTGCTGAGTGACCCTAATTAATCTTTTGAATGAGGAATGAGCAATGGATTTCAAAGTTGACATTCACCAATCATTTCATGAGTTGGGAAAGAGTATCTTACTTTTAAAATCTGCTATGGTAAAGAAGATTTAAATGCAATTATTTAAATGTCATGAAACCTAATGTAATTTCTCCCAGCTCTTTATAGAATTTGTAATCAGTCCATACTTGGCTTTGTTTATTTTCTTTCTCTTAAGATCTCTCTGAGTGGAGTGTGGCTAGTTAAAAGAGCCTTAATTGGGAGTCAAGGATCTGGGATCATCTTGCCATGGAGTGTCGGTGGGTCTTCTACCTGTATCTCAGACATCTGTAAAATGAAGATGATTCTTACCTCCCACAGTGGAGGAAGCAAATAGAAAACTGCAGACTTACAGAAATGCATGGTGCCATTTTATTGCATAAGATACCAAAGTAAAATTGTGTTAGGCCAAAGAGTAGCAATTTATTCCATTTAGAGGAACAGATACAACTTGAAAAATTAACTTATTTCAAGACTAACATTCTCAATGTGATTAGAACTCTTTTAAATAGCTTTCTGGATTTTAGAGACAACTTCTGTTGGCTGTGATCTTTAAGAATCTGTGAAGCACTGTGGTGTGTGGAATGCCCTTCTCCATGCTGGGGCAGATAACACAGTAGCGAGCCCAGCTCATGCCCAGTGCTAGGGTTTCTTTGTTAATTACATCTCAAGCTAAGCTTTAGAACCAATCCTGGGCTGAGTCAGGGAAGATTAAGAATTAAAATATATATTAAAAAAATAAATTAAAAAATAATTCCTAATCTAGCAGCTCAGTGACCTTTTCATCCTCCCATCCAGACTTTTTTTGGCTAGCTAGGAACTAATCACCTGCCATTTTTCCCCTGCTGAGTTTACAGTGGTGCCACCCCTGGCATGAAGGGCTGTGCTTATACTGGTACTCTTGGGATCCTGGAGTTTGGTCTCAACGTTGGTGTCTGTGACTGGGATTTTGGGTCTTGCTGCCAGGCACTGAAGACTTCCAATGACATCCTTGTTCTTAATAGTTTTTACCAAATTGGCAGAGAATTGTTTTTGAAGAGCTTCATGGTGATCTAGTAGATAAGGATCATTTGTTATAACTGGTATTATCTCAAGATTATTAGAGAAATAAATTAACCCACTTAGACACTGCTGATGGGAGTGAAAATTGATATAACTTTCCCAGAATCCATTTTGGTTAGTATACATGGATAGCCTTAAAAATGTGTGTACCTTTTGATCTAGTACTTCTGCTTATTGGAAGTTACACTAAGAAAATAAGGGTATTCTAACACTGACATACTGAAAAACTAAAAATATCCTAACTAAATTCAGAGGGGATTAACCTCTGAATTATTAGGTAATTTATGGTTTGATATGATAATTCATACTCTAAAATTAATGTCACATACAAAAATGTACTGGTATGGTAAAATGTATTACTTTATAGTTAAGAGAAAAAAAGGCAGGTTAGGCAATGGTATATTCAGTACAATCTGATTTGGTAGAATAATAATGTATATCTATATGTCTGATAGAAAAAGATTGGGAGTATAGACACCAATATTTAAATCTGGTTTTTTCTTGGTGGTTTTTATTTCAACTTTTGTACTTTACTTATTTTCTAAAACATTTATAACTAATATTGTTTAAAAAATAAGTTATTTTTTAAAGGAAAAAAATAAAGAGAATTTGCATATAACCCCCTCACACACACCCACACACATAGTTTCCCCAGTTATTGACATCTGAGATTAGTGTGGTACATTTATTCAAGTTCATGAACCAATACTGAAGCATTGCTACCAACCAAAGTCCAGAGTTTACATTATGGTTTACACTTTATGCTCTATAGTTCCATAAGTCTTGACAAATGCATAATGTCATGTGTCTGTCATTGCAGTATCATACACAAGAATCTCATCTCCCAAAATGTGTCCTGTGTTCCATCCAATCATCCCCCTCTCCCTTCTGAACCTCTTGCAACCACTATATTTATATCAATATTACATGTTCTTCCATTAACAACAGATAATAACTACAATAACAATAAATATCCTTTGGTCTATAGTTATACTCCCTCCTTATGATTACTAATTCCTCAGTCTTGAGGGTTTTGGGATGATGTCTATTCTGACAGCTTCAAGCTATGAGGAGACTTTGATATTATGGAGCAGACTGAAGGAATTATTTTGTTTGCAGTTGAATATACTCCTTGGTTTTGGGGATAGAATTTGTCCATCATCATCGTTTTGTTGGTTGTCCAGCACAAGCCTGAAGAACAGGAGAGTAGGAGTTTTGCTGTATGTTTATCCAGGGGATTTCAATATAACATCTTGTTTTAAGAATTTTATTCAAACACCATACAATCCATCCAAAATGTACAATCAATGACTCTCAGCACAATCATAGTTATGTATTCACCACCACTATAATTTTTAGAACATTTTCATTAACCCCAAAACAAAAATCCCATAACACTTGCCCCCCTATTATTGACCCATAGCATTTATACAGTACATTTGTTACAATTAATGAAAAATATTACAATATATTTGTTGACTGTAGTTTATAGCTTACTTTGTCTTTTTTCACATAAACCACTCTATTATTAACAATTTTTAATACTGACATACATTTTTCATATTTCATGGAAGAACATTATTTTATTTGTACTATTAACCACAGGCGTTATTCACAACTAGGTTCATTATGTTACACAATCCCAAGTTTATCCTCCAGTTTTCCTTCTATTGACATATGCAACCTTAAACTTCCCCTTTCAATAACCATCACATCCATAAATCATCACTCTTAATCACAATCACAGTAATGTGTTCCTATCACTTCTAACCATTTTTAAACATTTACTATCAATCTTATTGCACAAATCAAGCATCAGCTCCCCATTCTCTACACTCATTCTCTCTCCTGGTAACCTATACTCCAGATTTTAACTCCCTGATTTTGTTTATTATAATTTGTTCATATTAGTGAGATCATAAAATATTTGTTTTTTCCTTTTCTGCTTGGCTTAGTTTGCTGAACATTATGTCCTCAGGATTTTTCCATGTTTTCATATGTATTAGGACTTCATTTTTCTTACAGCTAGGAATTTTGGTGTGCTTCAGTCTTTTTGCATTTGTGCTATCATGTTTTCTAAGCATATACCTAGAAGCTGGATTGTTAGATCAGATGGCTTTTCTATATTTAGCTTCCTGAGCAACTGCCAAACAGTCTTCCATAGAGGCTGCACCATTTTACATTCCTACCAGCAGTGATTAACTGTTCCTATTTCTCCATAACTTCTCCAGCATTTGTAGTTTTTCATTATTTTAATAGTGGCCAAACAAGTAGGTGTGAAATGATATCCCATTGTGGTTTTAATTTGCATTTAAATAAGAACTAGTGATGCTGAACATGTTTTCCTGTGCTTTTTTGCCATTTGTATTTCCTTTTTGGAAAAAATGTCTGTTAAGTATTTTGCCCATTTCTAAATAGGGTCATTTGTCTTTTTATAGTTGAGTTTTAGGATTTCTTAATATCTTCTGTATATTAAGGCCTTATCAGATATACAGTATCCAAAGATTTTCTCCCATCAGTTAGGCTGACTTTCTACTTACTTGAAAAACACCTTTAATTGATAGAAATTTTTAATTTTGAGGATGTCTGATTTATCTTTTTTTCATTGCCGTTGCTTTGGATATAAAATTTAACAATATTCTGTCTACCACAAGGTCATGAAAGTGCTTCCCTACGTGTTCTTCTAGTTTTATGGTCCTAGATTGTTTTATTTCTTCTTTTCCAATTTGGATGCCTTTTATTTCTTTTTCTTGCCTAATTGCTCTACCTAAAACTTCAAGCATGATGTTGCATAACTGTAATTATGTGGGCATTCTTGTCTTGTTCCTGAACTTAGAAGGAAAGTTTTCAGCCTTTCACCAATGATTACAATATTGGCTGTGGGTTTTTAATAGTTTCCCTGTGTCAAGATGAGGAAGTTTCCTTCTATTCTTATCATTCGAATTGTTTTATCAAGAAAGGATGCTGGGTTTTATCAAGTGCCCCTTCTGAAACAATTGAGATGACCATGTGGATTTTGGTGTATTACATTAATTAATTTTTTTTTAGTTGAACCATCATTCTAGTGGCTGGGATAAAGCCACTTGATAATGGTCTATAATTATTTCAATGTGCTATTGAATTCTATTTGCAAGTATTTTGTTGAGGATTTTTAAAAATCTTTACTCATTAGAGAAATTGGTCTGTAATTTTCTTGCAGTATCTTTATCAGATTTTGGTATTGTCAAGACATTGGCTTCATAAAATGAATTACATAGTATTTCCTCCTCTTCAATTTTTTGGGAGAGTTATAGTGGGCTTAGTTTTAATTCTGGTTGAAATGATTGGTAATATATAACTGTGAAGCCATCTGGTTCTTAGCTTCTGTTTTTTGGGAGGTTTTTGATGACTAATTCAATTTCTTTACACATAGTTGATTTGTTGAGGTTTTCTATTTCTTCTACAGTCCATAACATTAGTTTGTATGTTTCTGGGAAGTTTCAGATTTCATCTAAGTTGTCTAATTTTTGGCATACAGTTGATTACATTAAATTCTAATGATCTTTTTTATTTCTGTGAGGTCAGCAGGAATGTCCTCCTTCTCATTTCTCATTTTATTTTTCTTCACCTTCTCTCTTTTTTTCTTTGTCAGTTTAGCTGTGGTTTTGTCAAATTAGATGATCTTTACCACAAACCAACTTTTGGTTGTATTGATTTTCTCTTATTTTTTTTGTTGTGGTTGTTGTTGTTCTCTTTCATTTTTTAAAAACTTATTGAAGCATATCACTCATACATGCACATACATAAACAATAAGTGTATATCAATAGTTGTGAACTTACAAAACAAACATATATAACATCATACAGTGCTCTCATACCTCACTCTACCACAAATACCTTGTATTGTTGTTAAACATTTTTTTTTAATTTTTTTTATTTGTAAAATGATATATAAATACATATGCATATATGTGCATTTGTTTACATAAATGTTATTATATATATATATACATTTTATAAAGGTGCCTAGATTACCCAAATATTACTCAGAAACTACAGGGATTCCCATGCTCCCCACCACCCACACCCCCAAAAACACCCCACACA
This sequence comes from Cabassous unicinctus, assembly GCA_029593785.1. Taxonomy (NCBI): domain Eukaryota; kingdom Metazoa; phylum Chordata; class Mammalia; order Cingulata; family Chlamyphoridae; genus Cabassous; species Cabassous unicinctus. Next base: position 16,106 of record JAQZBX010066455.1, read on the forward strand.
TCCATTC
>JAQZBX010066456.1:0-16122 GCA_029593785.1 Cabassous unicinctus
CCTGTCTTGCCTGAACATCAAGAACTCCTTCAGAAGCTCTCAGTTTTACCTGCTTACAGTTCATTTTATTGTATGTCACCATGTGACATGTTACATGGGTATGTTTTTTTGCTTGTTTTCTTTCCTCATCATCAGATTGCAATTAAGTTTAGTTTTCAGCACATTATTACCATTGCCTAATCAGTGTTTACAGAGGAGCTGGGCTGGGAATTCATTCCACAAATGAATGAGTTTCTAAAAAAATTTTACAGCCCATGACTGATTGGGGGATTATTTTGAAAGGAGAGAAATAATTGCTAATCAGAGATGCACTGTCTGTTTAGATTTGATAAACAAGTTCAGAAATTAATTTCCTGGCTCAAAAATAGAAATTATAGATGGATTAGTAATGGTTGTTTGTTTGAAAATTAGTCATGTTTTTCCTCTCTTCTTGTTAATCCCCATCAAACACATGGAATGAGGAAATAATACAGGAATTTCTGAATTTCTCCTTTGAGGATTTTAAGAGGAACCAGAATTGCAGTCCTTCCTCTTTGGGCTGTTCCTAACCATGTACCTTGTCACATTCACTGGGAACCTGCTCATCATCCTGGCAATCATCACTGACTCCCACCTCCGCATGCCCAGGTACTTCTTCCTCTCCAATGTGTCCTTTATAGACATATGTTTAACCATCACCACAATGCAAAGTTGCTGGTGACCATACAGACAAAGATCAGAGTCATAATCTAAGCAGGCTGTCTTACCCAGATATACTTTCTTGTACTTTTTGAAAGGTTGGATGACTTCCTTCTGTCTGTGAAGGCCAATGACCAATTTGTGGCTATTGTTACCCCTTAAATTACACAGCCATCATGAACTCCCAGCTCTGTGTCCTGCTGGTTCTGAGGTCCTGGTCCATGAGTGCCCTGTATTCTTTGTTACAAAGCTATGGTGTTGTGGGTGCCCTTTGTTAAACACTGGGAAATCTCCCACTTTCTCTGTGACCTTCATCTGTTGATCCAACTTTCTTGTTCTGATACCATCCTCAATGATATAGTGTTACATTTTGCAGCTGAGCTGATGGTTTTTGGCCCTTTCACTGGTATTGATTCCTCTTATTTCAAGATTTTTTCCTCTGTATGTGTAATCGCATCAGTTCAGAGCATTTTCCACCTGTGCATCACAACTCTCAGTGGTCTCCTTATTTTATTGTAGCAGCCTAGGGGTGTACCTTAGTTCCATTGCATTGCCAAATCCTTACTCAAGTGTGACAGTCTCAGAGATGTACACTGTGGTCACCACCATGCTGAAACTAGTTTAAAATAAAGAAATGATGAGGTCTTGGAAAAGATTCCTCAGGAGGGAAGACATGAAAGTATCATTTCTTCTGGGGCAAAGGAAGTGCCTGTGATTACAATAATCAAATCCTCAAGACAGAAATTGTGATCCTTTGCTCATTTCATGGAACAGGAACAGCTCTGAATTCAGATATGGTCTTAAGTTTGATGATGAAAAACTTAAATCATACATTGCGATACCATAGAAAAGAACTGCATTTGATAAAGTATCTCTTCACTGAAATAAGAAATCTAGGTGTTTATATGAAGTGGGATATATACACTTGGTTGCAAGACTGGGTTGCACATTTTACCCTATTTTATTTGACAAAATGTGACTCTTTCTATTTCTTTAATGAGTGTCTGCCTTTCCTACACATTTTGTCCTAAACATTAAAGTGAATGTGAGTGAAAATTCTATGTATTTACTAAATCATCTTGTGTTATCTCCTTATACTCACTTCACATTAAAATAACATTTAAATGAAAATATTACTCACATAGAAGTGTATATTATAAATATTCAGCTTGTTGAAGTATTTCAAAATGAATACCCATGTAAAACCAGAATCTTAGAATTTCCCGCAAGTCTTCTTTTTTCTAGATTCTTTCCCCATTTTCCCAAAACCATTCTTGTAACTTTAACTTATAGGTTAATTTTGATTATTTGTGTAATTTATATAATTCAATTATAATTTGTATATTATTATACATGGAGTTATTTTCCTTTTTCTACATTTTTGGATATGGCTATAGACCAACCATGGTCATTGGTCAATGGCAATCCTTTATGCTAATATATTTAATTTTATGTATTCCACTTTCCTGTTGCTATGAAATTGCTATTTCCATTTGGGGACGATCACCAATAATGTTCCTGCCAAAATCATGGTTTATTCCTTCTCTGAATGCATGCATGTGATAGGAGAGAATGAAGATGCTGGCAGTTGATGGAAAAATAAAGATAAACACTCCACAATTGTAGGTCCTAGCTGATAAGGAGGGAAAATTTTATGACTCAAGGTTGACATTAGAAACAGAACCAATAGGTTGTAAGATTAAAAGCACTGAAAATAATGAAGTTTATCCTCCAGCAGCCCTGAAGGATAAAGCATCAATCCACAGATGACAGAACTTGAAATCTAATGGAGCTTACCCTGGTGCATTTCAGATTTGTGTCACACACGGGGTCCTCACTTTTCTTCCAATTTCTTCTTTCTTGAATTGAAATGTTGTATTAAAGCAACATAAATCTCTATATTCCACATGTCTACAGATGGAAAGGAATTTTTCCACTGGATAGGGTATACCAATTTCTTATTTTGTTAAACTTTTCGGTTATGGTGATAGGGTGAGTATATTTTGCATGAAGGAAGAACAAATCTTTTATCTTTTTTGGAGTCCAGAAGGCTGACAGTGGGAGAACATATTATGCATACCCTCAAAAGACAAGCTGGGAGAAATATGGCCTCTCTTATACCTTGCTTTGGGGATTTCGGCAGTAAACCCATGAGCCAATAAATATTTTTTGTTTAAATGGAATCAGCATGTGCTCTTTATCACAGCAGCCTGGAAAACTAAGAAGAATGCAAGTCATTTAAATTTGTGAATGAGCAAAGCACAGAATAGGAGTTGAGAGTGAACAGAATGTAAAGAATACAGAAATCCCTCACAGAACTGGAGACTTAAAAGTTGTAGGAGAAACAGAATGATGGCAGATTCCCCAGGAGGAGGAAGGATATGGGACAGTGAATAATGGTTTCTTTGCAGTGAGTTTACCCAGCTAGGTCCTCATTTACTATAGCAGGGGACTTCCACTTGCCAAGGAGAGGGGAAGGTGATCTCCTCAAGAAGGCTTTCTTGCCCAGCCACATAAGTAATAGATGAAATTACATCAAAGAAGAAGAATAGACAGATGACTGATCAGCAGGACTTCTGCAGACTGCAGGGGATCTAACCTGCCCAAGGAAAAAGGGGTGATAGCTTTCTGAAAGGCAAATTAACCTAAGGAGACAGACTAGCTTGGTGGAAGAATTTCTGCCTAGCATATACAAGGTCTCTGATTTGATTTCCAGCACTTAGAAAGGTGGTCAACGGGTTTATCTAGCATCCAGCTGAAACTTTATGACAGAGAATGTATAGATGTTCTCTTTGTATTAGCTTTCCTTGAATATACTATTTTTTTAAGCCTTCCTTTTTAATTTTCCTTACTTTACTCATTAAAACCAAGTTCAAAACTTGCAAAGGGCATGCTGCAAGGTGATTGATTGATGAAAACCAGCAGCCTGAGAAGATTGCTAGGGGTCTAAGAGAGAAGGTTGTTTATCTACGTTTATATATATATTTTAACTTTTTCCTTCTTTCTCATCTTTTTGAATGAATTATTGCTGTCTTGTTTCTAGTTTGTTGTCTTGTCCCTTCCTTTCTTTCTCTGTTTGTTTATAATTTCTTTTTTCATTCATTTGCTATTTTCCCTATCTACAATATTTCTTTTCTCTCCTTCATCTTTATATATTCTGTTGTCTTTTGTTGTTCTTTCATCCCACCTCTTTTTGTTTAGTCTTAAAGTTTTCTTTGCTTTATTTCTCTCACTCTCCTTTATTCTCTGTTATCTAATTTTTTTTTTACTTCTTTTCTCTTTCTTTGTTTTCATTTTGCTATTCCCCTCTTCTCATTTTGGCCTTGAAACTCATTTTATATATTTTCTTTATTCTCTTTCTTGTTTTATTGTTTCTATTCCACTTTTCTAATCTTATTCCTCTGTACTTCTTACTTGTGTTAAATTTTCAATTTCCTATGTATTTTATGGTTCCTCTCCTACCTTATACTATCATTATTACCATTATTCATTTTGTTTTCCTGTCTTTTCCATTTCTATGGTACTAATTTTTTGTTAAGGGAACACAGACAACAACAAGAAAACAGAAAAAGAACAATGAAGTGTCAAAGTGAAACCTTAAAACACACACAGAAATAACAACAAAATTAAAACCATATAATAGAGAAAGAAACTAATCAACTGAATAAACTGATCAAGATAAACAGATGCATAGACACTAACAAAAATTAGAAGTCATACCAATAAACAGGAAGACATGGCCCTTTACAATGAACAAACTAAAAAACAGGAGTAGATGCAAAATTTGGAACAACTAATCAGAGATGTCCAAACTAATATCATGAATGAACTTAATGAAGTAAAGGAAGAGATTAAGGATATCTAGAAGACACTGAGAGAAAATACTGAAAAAATTGTAGGCCTGCTTAAAAATGTAATGGATATGGTGGTGATGAATGCCACAATGCAAGAAATTAAAAACACACTGGTAGCAAATAACAGTAGATTTGAACAGAAATAGGAAATATTCAGTCATGTGGAATACAATACATCTGAAATCAGATAGTAGATCTGACAAGTAAAAAGATAGAAAAAACCCAGCAGGGACTTAGGGATTTGAAAGACAACACATAAGGCACAAACATATGCATTATAAGCATCCCAGAGGGAGAAAAGAAGGGAAAGAGGACAGAAGGAGTGTTGGAGGAAATAATGACTGAAAACTTCCCAACCCTATTGATGTAGATGGACATACTTGTCCAGGAAATGCAATGCACATCAAACTGTATAAATCCTAAAGGGCCTACTCCAAGACATATACTTGTCAAATTGCCCAATGCTCAAGACAAAAAGAGAATACTGAAAGCAGCAGGAGAAAAGAGAAACATCCCATACAAGGGAAGCTCAATAAGAGTAAGTGCTGAATTCTCATCTGAAACCATGAAGGCAAGAAGGCAGTGGTATGACATATTTAAGGTGCTAGATGAAAATAAAAATTTCCAGTCAAGAATTCTCAATCCAGCAAAGCTAGTTTTCAAAAATGAGGGAGATTTCAAAATATTCACAGATAAGCAAAAATTAAGAGAGTTTCTCATTAAGAAACCTGCCCTTCAAGAAATACTAAAAGGAGTTCTATAGATTGAAATGAGAAAACAACAGAGAGAGTTGGAGGAGAGTGTAAGAAAACTAAAATATAAAAGTGAAATAAAAACAACATATAGCATACATAAATCTAAGGAAATTATGGCTAATGTAATTCCATGACAGTAGTAATCTTGAATGTTAATGAATTAAACTCACCAGTCAAAGACACAGATTTGCAGAATGAATGAGGTAATGTGACCCATCTATATGCTGTCTATGGGAAATGCACCTAAAACCCAGGGATGCAAAGAGACTGAAAGTGAATGGTTGGAAAACAATTTTAAAAACAAACAATCACCAAAAATGGTGGGGGTAGCTATACTAATATCAGACAAAATAGACTTTAAATGCAAAATTGTTGTAAGAGAAAAAGACGGCCACTATATATTAGTAAAATGGGTAATCCTTCAATAAGAAAAAACCATCATAAACATTTATGCAGCTAGCCAGGGCACCTCAAAATGCACGAGGTGAACAATGGAAAAACAAAGTGGAAAAATAGATGCCTCTACAATTACAGTGGGGGACTTTAATACACTAGCATAAACATTAGACAGAATATTTCAAAAGAGAATCATTAAAAAAACTAAGTCCTTGAATAATGCATTAGAGGATCTAGACCTAATAGACATATATATAATATTACAGCCAAATAAAGTGGAATATACATTCTTCTCAAGTGCACGTGGATCATTCTCCAGAATAGACCACATGCTAGGCCACAGAAAAACTTTTAAAGAATTCAGAAAGATTGAAATTACACAAATATTTCTCTAACCACAATAGAATGAAACCAGAAATCAGAATGTAGTGGAGAACCAGATTTTGTACAAAGATATGGATGTGAAACAACACCCTTTTAGACAAACTGTGGGGCAAGGAGAAAATCTCAAAAGAAATCAGTAACTACATTGAAATGAATGAAAATGAGAATAGAAGTTATCAAAACCTATTGTATGCAGGAAAATCTGTACTCAGAGGTAATTTCATAGCCATAAAAGCCTATATTAAAGAAGAAGGAAGAGCTAAAATCAAAGACGTAACAACGCACCACAGGAATTGGAAAAAGAACAACAAAGTAACCCCAAGGGAAGTAGAAATAAGGAAATAACAAAGATTAGAGCAGAACTAAATGAAATCGATAATAAGAACGCACTAGGAAAAATTAAAATAAAAAGCTCTTTCTTTGAGAAGATTAATAAAGTTGACAAACCCTTAGCTTGCCTAACAAAGAAAAAAAAATAAAATAAGAAATGAGGAAGGGGATATCACCACTGACCTCACAGAAATAAAGAGTATCATAAGAGGATGCTTTGAAAACTTATGGGCCAACAAGATAGATAATTTAGAGGAAATGGACAAATTCCTAGACACACACAAGCAGGCTACATTGTTAAAAGAAGAAATTGATGAAATCAATAGAACAGTCACAAGTAATAAGATAGAATTTTTGATCAAAAACCTCCAACTAAGAAGAGCCCAGGACCAGATGGCTTCACAGGTGAAATTTAACAAACATTCCAGAAAGAACTAATACCACTCCTGTTTAAACTTTTCTAAAAAAAACAGAAGAGGAGGGAACATTACCTAGGTCATTCTATTAGCCAACATCATCCTAATACCAAAGCCAAACAAAGACACCACAAGAAAGGAAAATTATAAACCAATCATTCTAATGAAACTAGATGCTAAAATCTTCAGCAAAATACTTGCCAATCGTATTCAACAGCATATCAAATGAATTATACACGATGAGCAAGTGGGGTTCATCCTGGGTATGCATGGATGGGTCAACATAAGCAAATCAATCAATGCAATTTACCACATAAACAAATTTAAAGAAAAAAAACACATGATCATCTCTATAGATGCAGAAAATATATTCGACAAAATAAACTACCCTTTCCTGATAAAACACTGCAAAACATAGGAATAGAAGGAAACTTCCTGAAGATGATAAAGGGTATATACCCACAGCTAATATGATATTCAATGGTGAAATGCTAAAAGATTTCCCTCTAAGATTGGGAACATGACAAGGATGTCCACTTTCATTGCTTCTATTTACCATTGTGTCAGAAGTACTTGCTTGAACACTGAGGAAAGAAAAAGATATAAAAGGCATCCAAATTGGAAAGGAAGAAATCAGATTTTCAATATTTGCAGATGACATGATCCTTATACATAGAATGCCCTGAAAAATCTACAAAAAAGATCCTACAGTATATAAATGAGTTCAGTAAAGTTGCAGGTTTTAATGTTCAAAAATCAGTAGCATTCTGTACACCAATAATGAGCAATCTGAAGAAGAAATTTAAAAAAAAATCCAATTTACAATAGCAACTAAAAGAATCAAATACTTAGGAATAAATGTAACTAAAGATATAAATGATTTATATGCACAACATTCTTAAAGGAAATCAAAGAATACTTAAATAAGGGAAGACTATTCCCTTTTAATGAATAGGAAGACTGAACATCATTAAATGTCTATGCTACCCAAACTGCTCTTCAGATTTAACACAATTCCAATTAAAATCATCACAGCAATTTTACTGATTTCAAAAATCTAAGTATGAAATTTATTTAGAAAGGCAAGAGGCCCCAAATAAATAGACACATGAAAAAGAAAAATGAAATTGGAGGAATCACACTACCTGACTTTAAATTATGCTACAAAGCTACAGTGGGCAAAACTGCATGGTATTGGCACAAGGATAGACATACTGACCAATAGAACCAAATTGATTGTGCAGATATAGATCCTCATATATACAGTCAATTGATATTCAACAAGGCCACCAAGCCCATTCAACTGGGAGGGGATGGCATAATAAAAAATTGGTGCTTGGAGAACTGGATATCCATTTCCAAAAGAATCAGAGATGAACACCATCTCACACCTTACACAAAAATTAACTCAAGATGGATCAAAGATCTAAATATAATAGCTAAGACCATAACACCTTGGACGTTAAAGTATGAAAGCACCTACAAGATCTTGTTTGTTTTATTTCTACTTCATCTCTCCTGTATTATTTATTTTATTAACTTTTTTTCTTTTTGACTTTTCTTTTCTCTTTCTCTCTCTCCTCATCATATTGGCCTTTTAATTCAGTCTATATATTTTTCTTTTTGATTTCCATTTCATTGTTGGTACCCCACTTTATCATTCATATTAATCTACACTGCTTACATGAGGTAAACATTCATTTTCCAAGGTCTTAAAGGGTTAGTTTTCTAACAATTACTATTATTACTACTATTATCCTTTTACTTTTATTAGCTCTTTAACTTTCTCTGGCCATAATCTTTTCCTCCAATGGGACATAGATAACAGCAACAAAACAGAATATGAAGAAAAAGGTATCAAAGAGGAATCTTAACGCACATGCAAAAACATCAAGCAGTAAAACGATAGAGTAAAATGAGAAGATAATCAACTGAATAAATCCATCAAGACAAAAAGATGATCAGAGCACAACAAAAAATTACAAAGAATACTAAGAAACAGGAAGATATGGACGGGTCCAATGAACAAATTAAAAATAAGGAAGAGGTGCAGAATTTTGAACAACTAATCTAAGCTATCCAAACAAATATCATGGACAAACTTAATGAATTGAAGGAAAATATTAAGTATATTAAGAAAACACTGGAAGAATATACTGAAGAAATTATAAACATACATAAAAAGATAACAGATATGATGGTGATTCATTGCACAATCCAAGAAATCAAAAAGACACTTGAAGCACATAACAGTAGATTTGAACAGACAGAGGAAAGTACTAGTGATGTGGAATACAGTACGTCTGAAATCAAACATATAGTAGAAGAGATAGATAAAAGGATATTAAAAAATATATTAGGGCCATAAGGATTTGAATGGAAACACCAAACACACAAACATACAAATTTTAGGCATCCCAGAGGGAGAAGAGAAGGGAAAGGGGACAGAAGGAGTGTTGGAAGAAATAATGGCTGAAACCTTCCAAACCCTCTTGTGGGAGATGGTTGTACAAGTCCAGGAAGTGCAGTGCACCCCAAACAAGATAAATACCAACGGGCATACTCCAAGACATATTCTCGTCAAACACTCCAATGCTCAAGATAAATAGAAAATACTGAAAGCAGAAAGAGAAAAGAGCTCCATCAACACAAAAGGGAAGCTCATTAAGAGTAAGTGCAGATTTCCCATCTGAAACCATGGAGTAAAGAATACAGTAGTATGACATAGTTAAAGAACTAAAATAAAAAAAGCTTCCAGGCAAAAATTCTCTATCCAGCAAACCTGGCATTCAAAAATGATGGAGGGTCCAAAATATTCACAGAAAACAGATATTCAGAAAGTATGCCAATATTAAACCTACCCTTCAAGAAATACTAAAGGGAGTTCTGTAATTTGAAAGGAAAAGAAAGGAGAGAGGGAGCTGGAGGAGAGTGAAAGAACAACTAAAAAGAAAAAAAGAGAATTAAAAACAACATATGACATATATAAACCCAAAGAAAATATGGCTAATGTAAGTAATTCCTTGAGAGTAATAACACTGAATGTAAATGGATTAAACTCACTAATCAAGAAAAACAGATTGGCAGAATAGATTAGGAAATATGACCCATCTATATGTTGTACACAAGAAACCCACCTTAGACCAGGGACATGAGAAGGCTGAAAGTGAATGGCTGGAACAAATCTTACAAGCAAACAATAAACAAAAAGGGCAGAAGTAGCTATACTAATATAAAATAAAATAGACTTTAAATGCAAAACTATTGTAAGAGAAAAAGAAAGACGCTATATATTAGGGAAAGGAGTAATCACTCAAGAAGAAAAATAATCATAAACATTTATGCACCTAACAGGGACACATTAAAATATATGAGGCAAACACTGGAAAAACTAAGTGGAGAAATAGATGAATCTACAATTATAATGTGGGACTTTAATAGACCATTATCACCATTAGAAACAATATCTTGAGAAAGAATCAATGAGGAAATAATGATTTTGCTTAACACATTAGAGGATATACACAGAACACTACACCCAAATACAATGGGATATACAGTCTTCTAGAGTGCACATGGATCATACTCCATGATAGACCACAAGCTAGGACACAGAAAAAAATCTCAATGAATTTAGAAAGATTATGATTATATAACGTAATTTGAAAGACCACAATGGAATGAAATTAGTATTCAGCAGGGACAGAGAACCATATTAGACAAATAGATATGGAAGTTAAACAACACACTCTTAGACAAGCAGTGGGTCAAGAAGGAAATATCAAAAGAAGTTAGTAACTACCTTGACATGAATGAAAATGACAGCACAACATATCAAAACCTATGTAATGCAGCAAAAGCTGTACTCAGAGGGAAATTCATAGCAGTAAATGCATATATCAAAAAAGAAGAAAGAGCTAAAATCGAAAACCAAATTGCACACTGGAAGAATTGTAAAAACAACAACAAACTAACCCCAAAGGAAGTATAAAGAAGGAAATAACAAAGATTACAGCAGAACTAAATGAAATAGAAAATAAGAAAGCACTAGAAAAAATATAGGAAACCAAAGCTGGTTCTCTGAGAAGATCAATAAAATTGACAAACCTTTAGCCAGAGTAACAAAGAAAAAAAGAGAGCAGATGCAAATATGCAGAATAAAAAATGAAGAAGGGTATAACACTACAGTCCCCACAGAAATAAATAATATCATGAGGATAATTTAAAAAAATATATGCCAAGAACAATACTAATTTAGAGGAAATGTTCAAATTCCTAAAAACTCATTAGCAGCCTACATTGATGAAAGAAGAAAATGATGAAGTCAACAGTACAATTACATGGAAAGAGAAAGATTCAGTCATCACAAACCTCCCAACTAAGAATAGCCCAGGAACAGAGGACTTCACAGGTGAATTCTACCAAACATTCTGGAAAGAACTAGCACCAATCCTGCTTAAGCTCTTCCAAAAAATAGAAGAAGGAACATTGCCTAACTCATTCTATGATGCCAACATTGCCCTAATAACAGAGCCAAACAAAGATGCTACAAGAAAGGAAAATTACACACCAATCTCTCTAATGAAGCTAGATACTAAAATCCTCAACAAAATACTTGCTAAGAGCATTCAACAACATACCAAATGAATTATACACCATAACCCAATCGGTTTCATTCCTGGTATGCAAATATATTAAAACATAAGAAAATCAATCTATGTAATACATCACATAAAGAGATTGAAAGAAAAAAAATCACATGACCATCTCTATAGACTAAGAAAAGGCATTTGACAAAATACACTACCCTTTCCTGATAAAAACATTGCAAAATATAGGAATAGAAGGAAACTTCCTGAACATGATAAAGGGTATATATGAAAAACTCACAGCTAACATGATCTTCAATGGTGAAATACTAAAAGCTTTCCCTCTAAGATCGGGAACAAGACAAGGATGCGTACACTCACTGCTCCTATTTAATATTGTCTTAGAAGTACTTGCTTGAGCATTGAATGAAGGAAAAGATATAAAATGCATCCAAATTGGAAAGGAACAAGTAAAAATTTCATTATTTGCTGATGACATGTTCCTATATATAGAAAGCCCTGAGAAATCTATTACTAAGCTTCTAGAACTTATAATGAGTTCAATAAGTCACAGGCTATAAGATCAATGCTTAAAAATAAGTAGCAGGGGGGATGGGGAGGAAGGAATGGAATAGATCAAAGAGGGGTTATTTAATGGTCAGTGGAAATGCTTTTCATTACCTTACAGTGATGGACACAGGACATGGTAAATATCATCAAAATTTATAAAAGTATTATAACAATGCAACCATCCACATAGAAAAGGGATTTAATATGGGGCAAGGAAAAGGGGAGGAGGTTGGATATACGAGAGTCTCTTGTATTCTGTGTGTGACATTGCTGTGACCTAAAACTGCTTTGAAAATTAAATGAAAAACTGTGAGACATGGGGATTAAGAGGGTGAAGGTGCCATGGTACAGACTGGACACCAGATATTTCAGTGATAAAAGGCAAAATGTCAAAAAAAGAAAAATTTTTAATTATTTTTTCTATTTTTTGAATACCCTAATCTTTCAATTTAATTTAATTTCTTCTATATATTTTTAAACTTTTCATGTATTTTATCTCTTACATTTAAAATTATCATTATTATTTCATTTTCCTATAAATTCTATTTGGCTATTGTATTGTATTGACTTCAACATTAAAGAAGCTTTAGATCACAGAAGGGTTACACAGAAGGTAGTGTATTTTGTATTTTGGGGTAGGAGAGGATTGTTGGTGGGGGGGTGGTTCAGGGATGGTGGGTGCATGTGAGAAAGTTCACCTGAACATACATACAAGGAACTTAACATTGTTCAAATGCTCACGCGGAATGATCATAGTGGGTGGAGAATCACTCAATAAATGAGAGAATACTGAATTCCCATCCTGGATGTTCTGCCACATTCTCCAAGGGAGCAACAACAGTCCCCCAAATGCAGGGGCAGTGTCTGTCAAAGGAGGATGATACACTGATGGATCCTTGCTATTGATGACTAGCCTTAGGAGTCTTTGCTCTTGAAATTGAAACTTAGCCTATTGTTATGGCGTGCCTAAGGTTTGCTTCCGGAGAACCTCCTTGTTGCCCAAATGAGGACTATCTCTAAGCCAAACTCAGCATATGAATACATTACCTTCTTCTCAGCATGGGACATGACTCCTGGGGGTGAGCCTCCCTGGCAACAAGGAATTACTCCCAAGTGCCAACTGGCAATACGACTGGAAAAAGACCTCGAATAAAAGGGGGAAATAGTAAAGACAAATGAGTTCATAGGGCTAAGAGACTTCAAAGTTGTCGGGAGGTCATCCCAGAGGTAAGGCTTATGCACATCTCAGTAGGACCTCATAGGACTCGAAAGTGGATATCACCCCAAATAGAGGGGCTCCTGAGGGCTCTGAAGAAACCCAGGTCCTATTTCAGGGTGGATAGCTCCAGAGGAGCCAGTGGCCACTGGATGCTCTGGGGGCAGGGAGAGGGAAAAGCAGTTGTAATACAGGGGGTTTTTCAGGACTTGGGAATTATCCTGAGTGACATTGCAATGACAGATATAGGCCATTTTATATCATTTTTTAACATGCAAAATTCTGTGGGAGAGAGTGTGGTCTACAATGTGAACTATGGTCCATGCTTAAAGGCAAAGCCCTAGGATGTGTATGTCCATTGCAGGTGATGTGCCACACTAATGGAGGATGTTTATTTGGGAGGCTGTGGAAGGTGTGGGAGGTGGGGCATATGGGAATCCCTATAATTTTTGTGTAACATTTATGTAATCTACGTATCTTTAAAAAAAATTAAAATATTAAAAACAAATAAAGGAAAAAAGTTCTAACATAAAAAAAGAAATCAGTAGCATTTCTATACACCAAACATCAGCAATCTGAGGAGGAAATTCTTTAAAAATACCGTTTACAATAGTAATTAAAAGAATCAAATAACTAGGAATAAATTTAACTAAAGATGTAAAGGACTTTTATACAATTAACTGCACTACACAGTTGAATGAAATAAAAAAAGACTTAAATAAATGGAAGAATATTCCCTGTTCATGGATAGGAGCATCAATCAGATGTCTATCCTTCCGAAACAAAGGTACAGATATAATGCAATCCAAATAAAAATCAACACTGTATTTTTTAGTGAATTAGAAAAACTAACTATGTACTTTTTTTGATAGGGTAAGAGATCCTGAATAATTCAAAGACATATTGAAAAAAAATTTAAATTGGAGATATCACATTACCTGACTTTAAAACATACTGCAACGTGCACATATATGCATATATATTTATATATCATTTTACAAATATTGGTATGTATTTTGAAAAATTTGATTTTTACCCACAATAAAAAAAAAGTTTAAAAACAAATTTTCTGAATTTCATTAAATAATAAATAAATAAATAAATAAATAAATAAATAAATAAATAAATAAATAAAAATAAAAAACATACTGCAAACCTCCAGAGGTCAAAACTTCATGGTATTTGCACAAGGATGGACATACCCACCAATAAAACTGAATTGAGAGTCCTGATATGTGTCCTCACATATACAGTCATCTGGTATTCCACAAGGCCACCAAACTCACTCAACTGGGAGAGAATGGTCTCTTCAATAAATGGTGCTTGGAGAACTGGATATCCATATCCAAAAGAATGAGAGAGGAACACCATCTCACAGCTTATACAAAAATCAACTCAAGATGGATCAAAGATCTAAATATAATAACCAAGACAATAAAGTCCTTGGAAGATAATGGAGGGAAGCATCTACAGGACCTTGCAATAGGAAATGGTTTCATGCACTTCACACCCAAAGCATGACCAGTGGGAAAAAAAATAGATAAATGGAATCTCCTCAAAATTAAAAACTTTTGCACCTCAAAGGACGTTATCAAGAGAGTAAAAAAGCAGCCTATGTTAAGGGAGAAAATATTTAGCAACCATACATTTGATAGAAGCCTAATGTCCTGCATATATAAAAAATCCTACACCTCGAAAATAAAAAGACAAAGAAGCCATTTAAAAAATGGGAAGGCAACCTAAAAAGAACCTTCTCCAAAAAAGAAAAAAAAATGGCTAAAAAGCACATGAAAAAATTGTTTACATAATTAGCTATAAGGGGAATGCAAATAGAAAGTTCAATGAGATGCCATCTTACTGCCACTAGAATGGCAGCTATTCAAAAAACAGCATACTATAAGTTTTGGAGAGGTTGTGGTGGAATGTGAACTCTAATCTCTTGCTGGTGGTAATTGTAGAATGGTCCAGCCATTGTGGAGGACATTTTGGCGGTTTCTCAAAAGGCTAAGTATACAACTTCCATATGATCCAGAAATTCTACTGATGGATATACAGCCAGAAGAATTGAAACCAAAGACAGGAACAGATAAATGCACATCAATGTTCATAGTGGCATCATTCAATCTTGCCAAAATTTGGAATCAATCCGGGTGTCCATCAACAGATGAATGCATAAACAAAAGGCAGTACATCCACACAATGAAATATTACTCAGCTGTAAGAAGGAATAAAGTACTAACACATGGGATAACATGGATGAATCTTGAGGGCGTTATGTTGAGTGAAACAAGCCAGGCATTGATGGATGAACAGTAAATGACCTCACTGTAATGAATTAAGCAAACTGAGGAGACTCTGAGAGCTATTTTGTGAAAGATCGGTGTATATGAAATAGAAAGGGAGAAGAAGATTGTGAGCCAACAACCATATGGATGATATCTATGGTAAGGTGAAAGTGTGTAGTTGAATATTGAAGGGATATGACAGGAAGGTAGTGATATTATTGGGTTGGGTGGTGCAGGTTTGACAGGTTGGTAGATTAGGAAGTGTGGGCTGAAATGTCTAAGGAACTAGGGGGAGAGTTGAGAGAGGGACCAGGTGAACACTGGGGACTTGTGAGGATGTGGTTGAAAGTATAATGTGGGGAATGCTCCTATGGCAATATGACATAGAAGGATTACTGGATTAGGGTATTGAATGGGGGGAGAGCATTCAACAGGGTGCCCCTGGAGCTGGCTTCTAAGGAAGGTGTGAGTAATCATTCCGTCATAATGTGTTGTATCAGTGGGTGGAGACCCACATAACGAGAGGGAAGGAGTTGGAATCCCATACTTGGGAGCCCTGATTTGTTCACAAATAGAGAGGCAGGTGTCTCTTGACAGCATGGGTGGTTCCTAATAGGGGTGGACAAACTGGTGTGTCATGACCTCAGTG